>CAIGQW010000532.1:5822013-5844708 GCA_903798125.1 Danio choprae
TCTTTTTCTGACATATCACTGGCCTAGCCCAGTGATTAAAATTATATAATCAATATTTATTTTGACAGATGCACCACTGAATATTCTGGTCTTTATTTAAACAATTAAAAAAATCTAATTGCAGTTTCGGTTTTGTTTAATACACCAAATAACATGAGCCATTTTTTTCTGCAATTACTGTAAGAACTCTCTTTAATATTCTGAGACTATTATTGCTCCCATCATAAGTCTTTCTCATTCAATTGTTAGTCTTTATTTTTAATTTTTTATTGATAACTTATTGGCAGGTTATTCTGCAGTGGCGACCCCTGATAAATCAGGCACTAAGCACTAAAGGAAAGTGAGTGAGTGAGTGAGGGATTACTTATTTTCTGAACAACAATATCACTGGCCTAGACCTATATAAGTTTAAATAATAAGTTTAAACGTGTATATATATATAACAATTTTAATATTAAGAGAAGCACCACTGTATATTCTGGTCTGTATGTATACACTCAAATATATGTAATGCGTGACCCTGGAGCACAAGTCATAAGTGTCCATTTATTGATATTGAGATTTATACATCACCTAAAAGAAGAATAAACAAACTTTTCATTGATGTAGGATTTGACTGAGATTCTACTATTTGAACATCTGGATTCTGAGGGTTAAAAAAATCTAAATATTGAGAAAAGACACATTTAATGTTGTCCAAATTAAGTGCTTAGCAATGCACTAATCCAAAAATGTAATGTTTATATATTTACAGTTAGATATTTACAAAATGTCTTAAACATTTGTTTCAGTGTTCTAAAGATTTTTGACTCATATGTTTTTGGTTTTTTTGGGTATTGTAAAAAATATTCCCATGCAAGTTGCAACATAACACTAGTTTTGTGGTCTTGGGTCACAATAACATCTGATTGCAATTTTTGTTATGGTTTATTATACCAAATGACATGAGTAACTTTTCTCTTGAAAAAATCTAAGACATCTTAATGAAGGAATAATAAAGAACTCAAGGAGAGATCTTTTGGTAAAGGACGTGTTTTTATCTATTTAATCTGCGTTTACTCTTCCAGCACGTCTAGGGTTAACATAAATCCACCTGTGTTTATGGGATTAGGTTTTTAGTGTGGCTGCAAACATATAAATTTGCCTGTGGATTGACATTCAGCCACTAGATGGCGCGATTGCATCTGCTCAGGAAAACACGGGAGGAAAACTCGCAACAGGTATTTCAGCAGCTGTTATACGCATGTGTAGTATATACGCGCTTTCCATTGTTGTCCCAATGATGAGTTTAATGAATCCTTCTAATAACAGCTTCCTTTAAATACATGTCCTTAAAGTGTTGACTGGGTAAATTCACCAACAAAAACAATATACTGACTGGCATCAGGCGGAAGGTCACTAGTACACCGTCTTATTATCCTAGGGATGAACTTTGTGTTAGAACACGCCCCAAATCTACAGTGCTCTGAGAGAAAAAGTGAACCAGCGACACAACACGCACAGTCGTCAGGATATGTTTGTGGCTCTTTTTACCTGAAGAAGTTTAGTTTTTTATTTGTAAATTTGACAATATGCAGTGTATACGAAGACAACCGACGCGGACCAAGTCTCAGGAGTCCTTATACCGAGCGCACATCAAAACAATAGCGCGCGACAACATGAAACTACTAGGTAGGACGATGAACGTAACAATAAGGTGTAACATGAGACCTTCACCTTTCGTTCTTTCTTACAGGGATATTCTGTTGGTTATTTGGGGACACGAACAGTTCATTAATGTAGTTAAGAAACTATTGCATAACAATATTCCTTCCTAGAATGCAGTGAACGTAGTAGAACGTATAAGATATGATAAATAGAAGAAGAGCACGTCTCAACCTACACAAATGCACACTACACCTTTATATATGATGATGCACTGGTTTTTGGTGTTAGACCTAGTATCTGGTCTAGGTTGCTGATTATTATTATTATTATTATTATTATTATTATTATTATTATTGTTATGTATCTATTTTATTAATATTTTAACTTGAAATTGTATATTGTCAGATATGTCCCACATATGATCATAAATAGCACGTCACACCTATTGATTCATGGCTGTTAATCACTCACAAATGCACATTACACCATTATAAATGAATAATAAACTTTCTTTGGTGTTCGACCTAATAACTGGTTTTGGTTGGTGTGTTTTTTATTATTATCATTATCTCAATAATATTTTTTCAGCATTAATTTATATTGTCAGTTTTCATTTAAGTTTATTTGAGTAAATTTGCTATTTTTATTTTTTAAAAATCTTTTTATTGCCTTTAGTCATTTTTAGTACTCTACTTAATTTTATTCCACATAGTTTCTGAGGTTTTATGAAAGCCTTTTTTCTCTAATGTGTAATCTAATATCTACTTTATATTACTTCATTTCAATTTAAAAAATAAGATCCAAAAAATAAAAGAAAAAAAAGGATAATATCACTGACCAAAAGCACAACTTTTTTGAAGAATTCAACTTAAAATGTTTGTTAAAATATACAGTTTGGATAATATGGATATTTTGTTTTCAATGAAAGTATGCCCCAGATTCACATTTGTGTGTAAATGAGTCTCAAATACACACCACACCTTTTATAAACGATGCATTTGTGCTTTAGCAGATTGACCTAGTATCTGGTCTTTGTTGGTGTCAAGTGTCGACAGTGTGTTCAAGTCTTTTGTGTCTTACATAAAAGTTTAAGCCACGTTTTCTTCCTCCGCAGCTGGACTCTTGAGATGGTTGGTTCCTTCTTCAATCGGACCACAGAGGCACCATACAATCCTTTTGTTTGTTTTGCCTTTATGCAAAAATAAAGGATGTTGTGATGTGGGAAATGACCCACAAATCTGTCTCGGAGAAGGAAATGATTGAATACTCATAATTGCTTTTATATCTTTATCCTCCCTGCAGTTTTGGAGGGTGACCAGGACCTGCAGTTCCTGATGAACGGCGGAGACCTTCTGAAAGTGCGCTCTGAGTCGTGGAAAAAGACGCGATACTACAAGCTGCAGGAGGACTGCAAGACCATGTGGCATGAATCCAAAAAGACACTGAAGACCAAACAGACATGTGAGTCCCAAAAAAGGATGTGCTTAGGGGTGTGTCGGGGCCAAACCCTTTCTTTGCATGTGCTCTTGTCCTGTACTGACCTACATTGTGGTTGGCTTGTTTGTCAGTGTGATTGTTGATAAATGTTCCTCACAGAAGTTACTCTAGCACTTCCCTACTCAAATCCACTTTTTTTAGATGACAAAGAATACTATGTGTAAACAGTATAAGGGAAATGTGATGGTGTAATTGTTTTGTATTGTTTGGAATTAAGAGTTAGTTTGTCTATAATGGAAGCTGCTGATGGTTGATTTTGTAGTAGAGTAATCAAATAGATTGAGGCCAGTGTTATTGGGTGTGGTTGAATCAACAGTTTTGCTATATTTGCAGTAGTTTAGATTGCCAGTGATTTGTTGAACAACTATTTGTGAATCTTTCTGAGGGGAGAATGATTGTTTCTTCTATTAATTGCCTTGTGTTCCATTTTACACTAACATTAGGGGTGGGAATCTTTAGGGACTTCCGATTCTGGGGGTCACAGTCCCATTTCAAAACAATTCTTAACTTATATTTTTTCCAGTTTCTCCTGCTGTCTATTTACATTTTCAGAACTTTACATGTTTCTCAGAATTAGAGTTTCTATGCTTTTGTTTCATGATTGGAATCTCTGTATGACAGTACTGTCATCTTAAAAATCATTTATATTTATTAAAGAATTGTTCAGGTTGAACAAGTTCTGGATGTAAAAAAAAAAAAAAAAAGCCAATTACAAAACAATTATGAAAAACAAACATATTCCATAAATTCATATTGATTTTCCCAAAAAAGAGAACATCACAGTATTGTTGTTGCTTATAACATTAAGAAAATGTTAAGAAAAATGTACAGTTAAACAAAAAAATTATTAGCTCTCTTGTAATATTATAATTCTTTTTTTTTTTTAAATAATTCTCATCTACTGTTTAACAGAGAGAAGATTTTTCTCAACACATTTTAAATCTAATAGTTTTAAAAAACGAATTTCGACTAACTAATTTCTTTTGTCTTTGCCATGATGACAGTAGTTAAAATACTGTACTTGCCATTTCACACCCATCTCCCGCCACCCTCCCATTTTGTTATTTCTCCTGGAAAAGGTCTGTAATTTGTATGATACGACTCCGGAAATTCTGAACGGTTGAGAATTGATCCAGATTCATTAAGAGGAAGAATTTTTAAACTTTTGTCCCTCCCCTAACTGTCATAGTGTAAGATTTTTTAAAAAAGAACTACTTTTATGTAGTAAGGACACAATCAACCGAAAGTGAAAGTAAATTTAATTATGTTATTACACAACAGATAGAACTTTTTTTTTTAAGAATTAGAAAAATATATGGTTTTCACAAAGATATTAAGTAGCGAAACAACTTTAACCATCGGCAATTAGAAACAATACACGAGCAGCATATTCAAATTCTTTTTGTAGGATCATAATAAAGAAAACTGTTACGTTGTAATATCTTTATCTGCAGCTCTGATCAATTTAATGTTAAATTTATAGTTCTCTTGTATATGTTTTTCTGACCTTTAAAACTCAAAGCATATGCCAAAAATTTATCATCATTTGTAATTTAATTCAATGTGAAAGTGCCGTATTTTATTACAGCACTTTACAGTTATATATTCACACTGTGACCAGCACTGTAAAACATCAACCTGAGGCTGTTTAAACATTTGTGCTTTTCCTCAGAGTATGCAAATATACAAAAATCGAGCTTACAACGCTTTTTCATTATGCATAACCAGCTCTACATAGAATTTCCATATGCATATTGGCTCTCAGGCACTTGATGATACACCATGTGACAGCTGGCCCTTTAGGAAATGTGCATTGAAAATAGTTTTCTAGTTTTATGCATGAAATTAAACATTTGTAGTTTTGCTTCTTGAGTACAGTCATATGACTTTTATCACTATTTAAGAATTTCAAAAAAATCAAATTAATTAGAAAATGAAAACGAGAAAACATTAAATTAACATATTATCTAGGCAATACAGATCCTGATTCGAATCAATCAAACTTTATGCAAGTAATATATCAGCATTTTTTTTACATATAAAGTAATACTACAGATATTGCATTGTTTTTATATATTTTACAATAGTATTGCATAATACTGTTCTAATTGAATCAAATAAGCCTAACAAATATTTAGCAACAAACATTTTATTAAGCATTCATAAACTGGGCTTGAGCAAAACACTCAATTTACTCCATCATTTTTCAAAAAGATGCTGAATCTGACTAGGTGCGCAAAGATCTAAATGTAATGCTATAAAATTACATTTTCACATTAGACTCCATTTGCAGTCACTATAATGTTTTGTGTAACTTTGTGGGGATATGTATCGCCTATGCATGGACATTTCATCTTGAATTTGTTGTGGATGTTTGTAACATATTTGCATCAGGACTTCTTAATTTCTGACTCTGGTCCTCATGTTTACGTTGTCATCATGTGATCAGTTTGTGAGATTATCCAAATTTAGGGACTACCAATCAAGTCATGTCATGTGACCTGTTAATCGATATAAATCATGCAGAGCATCCTTACTATTATCTGACTTAATTGAATTTTGGACCTAAAGCATAATACACTCTTATTGTAACCCAAAGTTGAGTCAAATATGGACAAACCCAATTGTTGGGTTACAAAGTGTAATTTAAATTTAATTTAAAAACATTTATTTTGCGTTTGTCAATATTTGACCCAGTGTTGCATTACGACAACCCAGCAATTTTTAGAATGTGATAGACATTATATTCTCAACATTTAATTTCCAAACTGAACACTGCTGAGCTATATTTGATCATTGGCATGGATGATCGGACTCCAGGTCCAACGTTGTTGCTTAAATATTTCATTACATGTGACCCTGGACCACAAAACCAGTCATAAGGTTTATTCATTCATTCATTTTCTTTTCGGCTTAGTCCCTTTATTAATCTGGGGTCGCCACAGCGGAATGAACCGCCTCATAAGGTTTATATTTTGTGATATTAATTGTCTATACATAGTCTGAAAGCTGAATAAATCTGCTTTTCATTGATGCATATGATTGGATAATATTAACTGAGATACAATTATTTGAAAACCTGGAATCTGAGGGTTTGAAACAAATCTAAATATTGAAAATAACTGCCTTTTAAAGATGATCAAATTAGGTTCTTAGCAATGCACATTACTAATAAAAAAGATTTGATTTATTTATAGAAGGAAATTTACAAGATGTCTTCATGTAAGATGAACTTTACTTCATTTTCTAATCTTCTAATGAAGATAACATTGACCCATGTATTTTTGGCTTTTCTCACAAATATACAGATGCAGCAGAAGACAAAAGATATTCACTGAGTATCATTTTGTGGTATGCTTATGCTTCTCTTTCTCCCTCAGTCTCTATTGAGGACATTGAGGAAGTCCGAACAGGTCGGCATACGGACAGTCTGAGGAAATACACAGAGGAGTCAGTGGAGGGTCGAGCATTTTCCATTTTGTTTAAGGGCCGACAGAAAAGCCTGGACCTAATCGCCAGCAATGAGGAAGAAGCCAAGAAATGGGTCAGTGGTTTGGAGAAAGTCATCTCAAGCTTGAACAACCTTAGTTCACAGAAGAAGACGGAGCAGTATCCTTTTCAAAAAGTGAAATTCAAGCAATGTTCTTCAAGTGTCTCTGTTAGTTGTTCTTACATCAGGGTTTTAGCTGGATCTACAGCTCCTTGCGGAAAGCAGACAAAAACCTGGACAACAAAATGAGTCTGAAAGAGCTCAAGAGCTTTATGAAAGACATCAACTTTGAAGTGCATGAAGACTACGCTGAAATGCTCTTTAAGGTGATACGGGAATTTGATCATCTATAATGTTTTCACACCGTGTCCTAACTACACGCGATGTGGTGTTGTAACGTGATAAAAGAGTTTTTGTTTTTACCATCTACGACAGTGATGCACAGATTTTCTATTTTAGAAATTATTTCTATTTAAACGACATCACATCGTGGCAACACCATAAACACCATAAACATCTATGACAATTATCTCCTCAGGCACAGATTATGTGCTTTATTCATTGTTAAATGCTGCCATTAAGTTTGGACACCATTTTACGTGGCATTTATTGCCATTCCACTCAAAGCAACAGCAAATAGTTCACCTCAGATCTTGAAAATTAATTAGCAAACGATTTGAAAAATCAGTGATTCAGTGCAACAGCAGTCACTGAGCCTATGTATTTTTAATAATGTTAAATAGGCTAAATGTGATTTAATTAGATTATAAGCCTTACCATTACGTCTGAAGTACAGTGACTGGTATTTGAATGTTTCTGTTGTGTCGCGTCACCAAATTGCTTGTCGCTGGAATCTTGTCCTGTTGCTTGTAGTTGGGACACGATGTTATAGTACTTGCAAACCAACACTTTTAACTAGAAATCACTTGACCAGAAATGTCACTGTTTCCTTTTTGTCAGGAATGTGACAAATCGAACGGTGGATTTCTGGAGGGAAACGAGATTGAGCATTTCTACAAAATCCTGACAAAAAGAGAGGAGATTGATGTCATTTATGCAGAGTATGCAAAGACAGATGGTCTCATGAGTGCTAATGACCTGCTGAACTTCCTGTTGAATGAGCAGAGAGAGGAGGCGTCCCAAAATGATGCACTTCAGCTCATTGAGAAATATGAACTTGATGAAAACGGTAATACCTCCTGCTTTTTTTTTTCCCTCTTTTTTTTTTTTCAGAGTTTCCATGGGTCGTGAAATTTCTGGAATATTATGTAATTCTAAGCGGTTGATTCCAGACATTGAAAGTCAGGGAATTTTATATATTTTTGTCCTAGTTTTGGAATATCAAAGATTTTTTTTTTGTTCCATTAATTAAATTATTCATCTTTGATAGTGTCTTTATATTGCATTGTTTCTCTTGTTTTGGCTGGTATTATGGTCAGTCTATATTTTTGTTGTCATAGTTTCATGCCATTTTGTACCTTTCCTGCTTGTTACCTGTTAAAATAGATTGTTTTGTGTCTGCTCAGTGCTCAAAACCACCAACTGTCTGTTTCTCTGTTCATTATTTACCTCATTTTGCAATGTGAAAATAAGTTCTTTTCTGCAATTCATTTGCCATTATGGGTAAATAAATAACAAATGTCCATAAACTGTCAAACCACTTGTGCTTCAAACTGGCTTGTTTATGACAACACATTTGAAATAAAATAGTATGAGTAAAAATAAAATAGTAGCAGCATCAAGCAGATTTTAGCAAATTGTACAGCTAAAAATTAAAAGAAGGGAATGAAACAGGAAGTTGCGCTGCACTTATGTGAAAAAGGGACATTGACATTTGGCTAAGAGTAGGAATCCTGATTTTTATTTTAAAGTTTCTTTGAATAAAATGCAAAACAAAACCATCTGCTAAATATGACATCCTTGCAAAAGCTTGGGTTACTAAGATTTTATTTATTTAAATGAATGTGAGGGGCCTCACAGTGGCGCAGTGGGTAGCACGTTCGCCTCACAGCAAGAAGTCGCTGGTTCGAGCCTCGGCTGGGTCAGTTGGCGTTTCTGTGTGGAGTTTGCATGTTCTCCCTGTGTTGGCGTGGGTTTCCTCCGGGTGCTCCGGTTTCCCCCACAAGTCCAAAGACATGCAGTACAGGTGAATTGGGTACACTAAATTGTCCGTAGTGTATGAGTGTGAATGGGTGTGTATGGATGTTTCCCAGAGATGGGTTGCAGCTGGAAGGGCATCCGCTGCGTAAAACATATGCTGGATAAGTTGGCGGTTCATTCCGCTGTGGCGACCCCAGATTAATAAAGGGACTAAGCCGAAACGAAAATGAATGAATAAATGAATGTGCTTATTTAACAAGTTTGCATTAAATTTAAAAGTGATGGTAAGGAATTGTATGATGCTGCAGAGGTTTCTATTTAGATAAATGATCTGTTGACCTTAGGAATAAAAGAGCTCTGAAGATTTGATGTGGTTTCCCCAAAAATATACAACTGTTTTGAACATTGATAATAATAAGAAATGTTTGAGCAGCAAAACCCAAAATCTATTGTATCTGTAGATATTTTTTGAAAAAAATATGCAAATACAGCATCTTCATAATGGCTTATCTGTGTTTTGAATTCTTATAGCCAAAGCCAAACAGCAAATGACACAGGATGGCTTCCTGATGTACTTGCACCAGCCGGAGGGACTGATCTTTAACCAGGCTCATAAAAGTGTTTACCAGGACATGAACCATCCTCTCAGCCATTACTTCATCTCCTCCTCTCACAACACATACCTGATGGAGGACCAGCTCAAAGGACCCAGCAGCACTGAGGCCTACATAAAGTAATCATGTTGATTATTTCGTATTTGTTTGCATCACATAGTTTGAAGATGAAATATAATTCCTAGCATAAAATAGTACACCCTGACTAATTCTATCTAGTCTATCTACATTTAAATGTATACCTATTTTGCAATGAGATATTTGTGCAAATCTGGTTCATTGGTTTTACATTAGATTAGATTAGCCAGTAAGTACCAAATGCAAAAATGGAACTATTCTAACAAAAAGGTTTATGAATATGGTGCTAAAATGATTACACTCAATGAATGTGCTGGGAGAAATCATGTAATAAAATTGTATTTAAAAGGAAAAATCAAGGAGGCAGCACAAAACATTACATTTTTCTATTTGTTTAATGGTGTGATCCCTTTTTACCTCAGATTTATTGACCATGCTCTTATGTTAATCAACATAATTGTTAAATAGAACTATTAAGTAAAATTGCAGCAAACAGGACGCATTCCTCTTATAAAAATGTTTATTTTTAAAGTGGGTGTACTTATTCATGCTGAGAACTGTACATAATTGTTTGTTTCATAATAAAATTATCTAAATTTAAATTTCTTTAAAATTCTATATAAATTTCATAAATAAATATCTATAAATTATCTTAAAGGTGTCCTATTAAACACTTTTTCCACACATGATTTAAAAGAATTCTCAAATGTCCCAAGATAATGTCCATGAAGTATCAGCTCAAAATACCTCATGGATCATTTGTTATACCACACTTCTGGAATAATTTGGTGCCTGTCTCTTTAAATGTAAATGTAAATGTCTGTCCCTGCTTCCGTTTCCAGATTTGCTGCTTTCAATTCACCTGTTTATACTGCGTTCTTAAACTGTTCTACATGCTACTTCTTTAGTAAGGACCATTCTGTTGCTTGGTTACATGCCGTCAATCATCATTTTGTCACATCAACCACATTGCTTTCATATTTAGTTTCATACCATATTGCAGCAGCAGGTTAATCTGCCATTTTATGCAGAGAAATATCCTCAGGTATTTGCATAATTATGCATTTAGAAGTTAATTACCAAACACATATTTATTAAAGTTGTGTTGTTGCAGATTAGGTTAGATATGAATTAACAGTAACTCAAATATCTTTTTCAAAGCCTCTCCACTTAACTGTATGTCTCACCATGCGTGTTAACATTTTTAATCCTGTTTGTAGGGCATTGTGGGAAATATTAACTGGAAATAGTAGACCATCTGGGTAACTTTGGATTACTGCTTTCAAAATGCTTTAAATTGAGAAGCACAGATTCTTTTTTTTGTTTTAAATACTATGTAGAATGGATAGTATACAAATTGAGACGCACCCTTTACAGCTTGTGCTTCGGTTCTCTACCAACTCTATTAACAATAAACAAAACATCTGTATGCATTTTAAAGCCATTTCAGTTTAAACTCCTGTGTTTGACTTTTCAAGCTAAAATCAAACAAAATGGCACAATTCAGAGGAGTTTTCATTTGTTTAAAAATTCCAGCAGATTTCCTGCAGGTTTTGGACATCCTTAGACATGTCATGTGACGTTATCACACTGATCACAGAGCCATGCTTCCCTGACAAGATACACATGACAATCACAGCCTTCGCTAAATCAAGTGCCTTGAATCGATTGCTAAATTTCTTTAGTTGCTGCAAGTTGCTGCAAGTATCTGTCACACCTGGTTGGTATACCACCGCAAACCCACTATGTAACCAAATATGTTCTCTCTCTCTGCTGCACAAACTCATCCGAGCATGCTCTGATTGACATCCTTTCCACTAAGCGGTTAATTAAAACCGCTTAAACAGTTTAATCTGGGAGTTTTCTGATTCTTTATTTTTTTAGATGATACATCAGGCTTTTAATGGCTCAAATGAGATACCAAATTCCAAAGAAGATGAACATTTCTGTGCTCTCCTTTAACAGCTCTGCTGTTTGAAGGGTCTGAGTTCTTTGAGGGGGTGTTCCTTTTGTTAACTGAAGGGCCCTTTATAAAGAGATTTAGATGTGTGCTCTCGTTTGGAATGTTCCTACAAATGATGTCCTCCAAAAGCATAAAAAACCATTTGGATTTCACCCTGTGACAAAAACAGCTCAGATTGGGCAACAATAGCTCTTTTGTGCACTTGTAATTCAGGCCACGAATGTAAAACTTTTACATTTTCACTGGAGTATAGCAGACTACTTTCAAAAATATATATTTATATTTTATTCAAAATCTATCAATAATATGTCTTTAGTAAGATATTTAAGTCTGTAGATTTATGCCGAAAGGTTCGTAATGCTAATTATGCTGGCCAAAACTACAATACAGTTCAGTAATCCTACAATGGTGATTGATTGAACATACAAATACATCATATTTGATAAATGTATATTTTAGCATTATTTGTTTATCCTTGTGGAAGAGGAAGAGAATTATTATGATCATTCAAGTCCTTCATTCACCAAAAATCACGTAGTATTCTTTAGAAGAGATCAAGGCCTACATTTCTTTTGCGTTTTCTACACAGTAGACCAATTGCAGAGACAAATTATTCTTAGGGACAAGAAAAAACTAACAAAATAACGTTTTAGTCATTTAACATTTAAAAATTTTTTTAAATTCTAGCTTTTAATAAACCATTAACTATAGGATTTTGCCTAAATAAACTCCTAATTTGCTGCTTGTTAATAATTATCAAGGAAGTTAGATATAGGATGTAGAAAAAGACCATGCAGAATATGTACCTTTATAAGTACTGATAAACACCAAATATCTTAATAATAGGCAGGTAATAAGCCACTATTTAATAGTGAGATTTGTTACTTAAACTAAAGTGATTTTTTTGAAACAAGATTGTTTTCTGTGTGTTTTCACAGCAAAACAACGTAGCTACAAATATTGCCACAAGTTTTGAGAACTTGTGGCAATATTTCTTAGACAGCAGTCTTAGACAGCAAAAATCTGAAAAATATCCAGGGAAATCTGGATGAGCTGCATTACTTAAGTTAGCTTAAAGTGTAAAAAGCACAAAATGACACCTTTTATGTCTGCATATAGTAATGTATCAGTTGTCTCTCCAGGGCTCTGCTGAAGGGCAGCCGCTGCGTGGAGCTGGACTGCTGGGATGGATCAGACAAAGAACCGGTCATTTACCATGGATATACTCTCACTTCAAAGATCCTCTTCAAAGATGTGATTAAAGCCATTAAAGAATATGCCTTTAAGGTAAAAAGCTTAATGGCATAAAGGATGCAAATAGCATGTCATTTCACTAAGATAATAGAATGATGTCTAGTGTTTGTTTTAGGACCTGTAGAGCTTGTCCTTCTAGTATGCTCTCCACGTGTACCATGTCAACAATACAAAGCACACTCTTTGATTCAGTCTGAATGAAAGCATTGAGATTAATTGGTTTGAACACAGGGTTTAGATGAACTCTGAATAAAGTAATTGGGTTGATGTGTGTTTATGTCACAAGCTTTGTGCACACTGCGTAAATATAGAGTTTGAGTTTCAGGATATCCACAGAAATTCTAATTCTTTTTCAAATATTTTCCAAGTACTGGTTAACATAGAAGATTTTTTTTCAACACATAACTATTACATAATATTTTACTAGTTATTTTGCAAGAAACTAGGTAATTAGGTGAACTAGGTAAGTTGATTTAATTAGGAAAGTCATTGGACAACAGTAGTTTGTTCTGTAGCTAATCAAAATAATTTCTTAACCTTAAAAATGATTATTTTTTTACATTTTAAAACTGCCTTTATTCTAGCCAAACTGAAAGAAATAAGACTCTCCTGAAGACAAAAGTATAATTGGAAATGCAGTGAAAATGTCCTTGCTCTCATCATATATATATATTTATTTATTTATTTATTTATTTATTTATTTATTTATTTTTGTGTTGCTTTTGTGGTTTTGTGCTGCTTCAATTTATCAAACTGTAAAATGTAAAAATGCCCTGTGTTTCCAATTTTAAAACAATATATGCGGCTGCGTGTCCACCAAGGCCCTTTGCTGAAACTGCCAGTGCTTATCCTGTGATGTGGTGTTTTATGTGAGATGCTTGGAAATCTAAGCAATGTGACCAAATATCTGCAGTAATGTCAACTGATTTCTTAGATTATTTGTCTCTACTATATATATATATATATATATATATATATATATATATATATATATATAAAATGTTGCTACAATGTAGAGAAATATAAAATTATTCTCTACAGTATTTTCCTTTCACTGTACCATAAGGTCTGTGTGATATAAAAGTCATTAGGCATGCACAAAAGTTCCCAGTTTAGTTTTCAACCCCCCCCCCCATTTATAATACAAAATGAATTTGAATCAGATTAGGCTAATTAATTCAGATTGATGCAACACACTTTTTTTGGCTACTACTCCAATTATAAATGTTTTATTTGAGTCTCTGTAAATGCAGCTAGAGTTCTTGTGTCCTTCTCCAGACGTCTGAGTACCCGGTGATCCTGTCTTTGGAGAACCACTGTGGTGTGGAGCAGCAGAAAATCATGGCTCAGCACCTGATCTCCATCCTGGGCAGCGCACTGGTCACCAAACCCCTTGGAGATCAGATGCCCACATGCCTGCCTGCGCCAGAGGTCAGTGACTGCAGAAATCCACTAATCCATGTTATACAGGCAGATTCAGTTGCAACTTGAAAGAATATATTACAGATGATGTACATTAAGCTGGTTATAGATCCCACTTTATATCAAGTGGCCTTAATTACTATGTACTTGCATTTAATTTGGTACAATGCACTTTTGTACATGCATGTTTTTACATTGTACTTATATTTTAAAATAGTCTCCATGTACTTGCATCTGTAACTTCTGTGATTATATTTATAATTACACTGTTGACCCATCCCTTATACCTTGACCCACCATTAAATCTACCAAATTCACCAAACCTGTCCTTAACCATACTATTATGAACACAATAAGTACATTGTACTTTTTTTGTGTGTCAGTACCTAGTAATTAAGGCGACTTAGGCCCCATCCCAATGCTATTTTTTATTTTATATCCTTACCCCTTCCATTTGGCCCTTGAAATAGAGTGTGAAGGGGAAGGGCTTCAAATTTACCTCTAAGAAATGAAACACCACTTCAACACCCTCACATGTCATTATATGTGGTCGTGAGCTCTTACTTATCGACGATGTCAACTGTTGTAGTCATTCCAGTTGCGTTATTTTTTGGTATTTATCTTCAGGAAATCACTGAAGGCAATGATATCATGTTATCATAGTGATATAATGTAGCAATAAGATCGTAACTGTACTGTGTATTTATACCATGGCCATTTGAACAGAAGAGATTTATTAAACAGATATATTTATTCAAATAATATTTTAGTCACAGAACTTCTTTATAAATAGAAAGATTATACATTCCATATAAATTCCTTAAAAATATTGCAAAAAATAAAAATACAAACTACAACATTTCAACAATTTTATATATTTTTTGTTTCTCTTGATTTTTCCTCTTCTTTTAATTAAATTTATTTTTAATTAATTTTCCTATTCCCAGAAGCAAAAACGAGCACGTACAAGATCTAGTAAAAATCTCTAATGCAAGAAGATAACAATGTAATCCTGGTACAGTGTGCTTTGCTTGTTTTAGTGTTTGAACTGCAAAAATATCTGAGCATAAAATGATTCGACCAATCAAAATTCAGCACTCTAGCCATGGACAAACCATAATAAGGGGTATCTAAAACAGCTAATTGTTTTGCCCTTTACATGCTCTTTAATTGAATCATGCAAATTAAATATTTATTTAAAATATTAGACAGAAAAAGATCAAACCGTTTATTTTAATCCATTAAATGTGGCTTCAGACATGAGACCCAGTTAGAGTTTTCCAGCCTGTCTGAACAGGAGATGCTTTCAGGATGAAATTCTATGTGGAATGTGTGGAATTCCTGCAGCTGCTTTCGATTTGAATTCCTCACCGCATCTCAAACTCTCTTCATCTCAGTTATTTACTATATTTCAAATGTCAGCTCCTCAGGAACACAGACTGACACCTGCAGCACATTACTTAAGCTCACACACACACAGCACAAATACAAAATAAGGAAACGGAAAATGCAGGATTTTGTGGTATTGTTGGTTTGGTGGTGATCTGGGATTTTTGAATTGGATTGCTGTGGTGGCTGGTGCTTGTCCTGCAGGTGAATGACTGATTATCATAGCTTACGTGTCATTGTTTTCCATGGCCTCCAGTCAAGGTGTGGCTCACTGTCACAGGCAACAATAGAAATAGTGCTGTTCACCTGGGTATCATTTACTGCAAACGCTACTTAAAAAAAACTACACTGACTTGTTTAATAAATGCTAAAATCAGCACATCATGGTTTAAGCATGTTTTCTTCTGTATAGAAATATTTAAAGTTGACATTATTACGGCTGTTAGACATAACCAAATTATAAAATATTATAGGCACTGCTGGTTTCAGGATTATGAGTGGGATTTAAAGAGGTAGTTCATCCAAAACTGAAAATTCTGCCATCATTTACTCATCCTCTACATATTTCAAACCTTTATGAGATTCTTTCTTCTGTTGAACAGAAAAGAAGAGATTTAGAAAAATGTTGAAAACCTGTAACCATTGACTTCCATAGTATTTGTTTTTCCTACTATGGAAGAGAATGGTTACAGGTTTCTAACATCAAAAAAAAAAAAAAAAATATATATATATATATATATGTTCTTTTGTGTTCAACAGAATAAACAAACCCTTAAAGTTTGGAACCACTTGAGGATGAATAAATGTTTTTAGTTTTTGGGTGAACTACCCCTTTTAAGAAGAAATGAATAATAATACGTAAATAATAGTAAATGAGAATAAATGTAAACGTGAACTAAAAGCAGAATCTGTAGTCGCTTAATTAAGAGTTTCCAATAGATCGTCATTCCTATCCGAGGTATATCCGAGTAAAACAGCTTCTCAAACCAGAGCGAAATGTTTTGGATCTGATTTGATTGAATCAGTTTGCTATTGGTGGATCTCATGTGAATCCCACCTCACTCCAATAAACGCATAATAAGAGATGTTGTTGCAAGAAAGAGGGAAAGCTATATTGACATAAAAACAAGTGCATGGATGCATTATTTATAATAAACTATGCAATTTTCTTTTTTATTTTATTTTATGGTGATCGTGTTTCATTCAGGAACTCAAAGGCCGGTTCATTGTCAAAGGGAAGAGACTAGACAAACTGGAAAACACATTTTCTGAGGAGTCCAAGACGGCAGATGAAGAAAGTGTGTCAGAGGAAGAAGACGATGAAGGTGACGAAGAAAACAACGAAAAGAAGTCTGGCGTAAGCGGATTTATCTGCTCCTTTTATTACACACAGCTGAGCATGGACAGCAATCATTTCATCTTGAATAATAAATTCTGTCCATTACTTTTGACTAAATTAATAGTATATCATTTTGCATTAAAAACATAATTATAAATATGTTATATCAATATTATTAAAATATTAAGTGATTATTGTTTTAATATCATTGATTTATTATTATATATAATAGATTTTTTTATTCCCTAAATATATAGTTAGTACATTTAATTAATTCATTAATATTAAGTGATAATTATTTTAATGTTTTTTAATTTAATTGTTTATGTTTTTTAATTACACATTCTCAAGTCGCTGAAGTTGGCGAAGGAGCTTTCTGATATGGTGATCTATTGCAAGAGTGTGTCCTTCCATGGGTTCGAGGATTCCCGGGAAAAGCAGTCTTTTTATGAGATGGTCTCCTTCAAAGAGGGGAAAGCATTGAAACTGGCGGAGGAGTCAGGTGTGATGCTAAACACAACACTAGCTGTAAAAGACTGTTTGTGCAGGTTTATTAGCAAATCACACATCCACATATGATGATGATGATAATGTGCTCTGCTTGGGGGAATTTCATGACACCACTTTAAATATGTAAATAAGCTGGTGACTCACCATGTAAAGAGCCATTCAGGGGTTTTCTCGTGTGAAATTGTGTAGCAGTTGAAAGTGACACATCATTTATTAATCAAATTGTTCGTAATTAAAATATTTTTGAAAAGAGGGCGCCACGGTGGCGCAGTGGGTAGCACGATTGCCTCACAGCAAGAAGGTCGCTGGTTCGAGCCTTGGCTGGGTCAGTTGGCATTTCTGTGTGGAGTTTGCATGTTCTCCCCGTTAGCGTGGGTTTCCTTCAGGTGCTCCGGTTTCCCCCACAAGTCCAAAGACATGCGGTACAGGTGAATTGGGTAAGCTAAATTGTCTGTAGTGTATGTGTGTGAATGAGTGAGTGTGTATGGGTGTTTCCCATTGATGGGTTGCAGCTGGAAGGGCATCAGCTGCGTAAAACATATGTTGGATAAGTTGGCGGTTCAACCATAGATTAGAGACTAATGAATGAATGAATTTTTGAAAAGTTGTATACATTTTTAAATGATTAATTCAAGTAAAATGTTGTAAAATAATAAAATCAGTTCTCTTAAATATTGTTTCCTCTTGTATCCTAAAAATCTAGTTAATGCACTGTGAATTAGCAAGAACTAACAATGAATGAATGACTATTTTCATTAACTAACATTAGGAAAGATGAATAAATATTGTAATGTATTTTGTTAGTAAATAAATTAGCATTAAATGATAGAAGCTTATTGTAAAGTGTTAAGTCCTCAATGGCATCAATCTACGTCTTTTTTTATGTACCCTTTCACAAGATGTTATGACACTTTTAACGGTCATTAGTATCTTAATTCCTTCAAAGTTTTAATATCTTGATTTTTATTTGTAAATATGTTTCCATTTATAAATCTGTACTTTTATATCATCTTTGTATCAAATTACAACCAAAAAAACCCAAAAAACCCTAATTGCCACTTATTCAAGGTGTTTGTAATGCTGCTTCTATGACCGGGACTGTAAATTTGACTCTCTTCTGGCTGCCGTTATCAGTCTTACCCAACTTTTTCCCGCTTTTTTTGATGGCCATGAAAGCACGATTGTGGACTTTTTTTTTTAATAATTATTATTATTATTATTATTATTATTATTATTATTATTGGAACAAAACGTTAAACAAAAAAAAACTATTTGTGGTCCTCTCCCATTCACTATTGTCTCAAGTTAACCCAACTGTCACAACTTCCACTGCTGAGATACCCAGAAATGTAAAAAAGTTCCATAGTTTTTCAGAAAGCACCTCTAGTGGTGAACATCACTGCTGTGAATTAAATGTCATCTACACAAATGCCTTCCACAGCTAGTTAAACCTCTAAAAAGTGTGTGCCCACATTAAAAATTTCTGTATTTATTTCCATAGCAACTGAATATATCCATCACAACACTGACAAGCTCAGCAGGATTTACCCAGGAGGACTGAGGACGGACTCCTCCAACTATAACCCTGTGCCATTGTGGAACGCAGGCTGTCAGATAGGTGAAGAAAACACGATGCACACCATATTTCACTGAGAAACACAAGTAGTTTCATCAGTGCCTGATTGTAACGATGCTGTTTTTTCTCTCTCCAGTGGCTCTGAACTTCCAGACGCCGTGTTTAGAGATGGATCTGAACCAGGGGCACTTTTATCAAAACGGACGGAGCGGTTACATCCTAAAGCCTTCTTACCTGCGAGAGCGGGACACTGAGTTTGACCCCATCACCCTCACCAAAGGCCCGTGGCTGAAGAGAAAGACTCTTCATGTGATGGTAAGGTGCACGTGCTTCGTTATAGCATATCAACTGTATCTTTTCTTTTGTTCATCATTAGCAAGTCTGTATGTTCAGCATTGTGTCGTGAATGACCAGGTGTTAAAAAGAGTTCTTTTACTTTCCATGAACAGCTGAACCTTAGAATACTTCTAATAAAAGTTTCTGTCGTGTTCATTTGAACTGAAAATATCTGTTCTTCAGCACTTCATTAAGGTTTGGGTGAAAAAACTAAAACAAAAAGTAGTTTTTGGTAAATATTATTTCAGCTAATGTAAATCTTTTGGAAGTTGTATTTTCATTTTTTTTAAATGTTGCTAATGTACTCATAGATGTTTAAAATTAGTTGAAAAACTGACTGAACAAACGGCCGTGCATTTATTGGTGATTGATCACCAGTTCTTTTTATCTCTTTTGTTTATCCCAGGGGTACCCAAACTTTTTCTTTTGAAGGGCCAAACATATTTCCATGGGTAATTTCCTAATTTATTTAACATTATTTAAAAACATGACTTAAACTCATTTTAATAAGTTAATTAGGTTTCAGCTCTTTTTTTTAGCTTTACATAATTTAACTTCATATTTATAGTCAGTTTGACTAATGTAAAAATTTTATTTGATTTAACTAAACAATTTTTTACAGCATAATATGATAGACATTTGCAATTTGAGAACACATTGATATTGTAATGCTATCAGTTTCCTCCTAAAGGGACAGTTCACCCAAAAATCTAAATGTACTCTTTCCTGTTTGAATATACCCCCCCCCCCCTTTTTTTCCTTTTTTTTCTTTTTTATTTTAAATGGTAACCATTGACATCGGTAGTAGAAATCAAAACACTACGGAAGTCAATGGCTACCGGTTTCCAACATTCTTCTAAAGTTCATAATTTGTGTTCAACAGAAGAAACAAACTCAAACAGGTTTGAAAGATGAATAAATGACAACATTTACATTTTTGGGTGAACTATCCCTTTAGGTTTTCTTTGATTTGTCTCGAAAAGGTCTTACATTCACCCTCTTAAAATGTTGTTTTTTTTATGTGAGAATAGTGACCTTTACAGTTAAGATTTTCAGTGTGTCTAGAATCAGTGGATTAGTTTTCTGTTATGTTAAATGTGTGTGTTTTGTGTGAAGGTGATCTCAGCCCAGCAGTTGCCCAAAGTGGGCAGCAGAGAGTCCGCCATTGTGGACCCCATCGTGAAGGTGCAGGTGTACGGTGTGCCCGCTGATACAGAAGCTCAGGAAACATCCTACATTAAGAATAATGGTAATAAAAAACACTGAACTCTCACTCTGGACTCTCCTGAAAATCTGAATGTTTTTCCTGATCGCTCGTCTTTCCTGTGTAGGCTTTAACCCCATGTGGAATAAAAAATTCCAGTTTGACGTGCATGTGCCAGATCTGGCCCTGGTGCGCTTCTTGATCGAGGACTACGACACCACATCAGAGAACGAGTTCATCGGCCAGTACACACTGCCCTTCAACAGCCTGAGGAACGGTCAGTGCGCTTCTGTCCTAAACGAGAGTGAAGTGTTAAAGGGATCGTTCACTCAAATATGAAAATTCCTAAACTCTTGTCTGTTGAAAACAAAAGAGGATTCTGGAAACGGTAGCCTTTGACTTCCATTGTAGAAAAAAAGAAGTAAATGGCCACTGGTTTGCAGCATTCTTCAAAATATCTTTTATGTTCAACAGAAGAATATTGGTCTGTTCCAAATTTGATATATCACCCTCCACAGGGCACTTTGAAGTGAAAACAATCATGGCTTCCATATTGAAGTGTCGTTAACATGTTTGTCTGTCCATCTATCTCTGTGTTTATTAGCACCGCAGGTGCATAGGCACCTATTGTTTTTGTTGGCATTCCTATTACTATTATTATTATTATTATTATTCCGCATCCTTTTCTTCCGCCGGATTTGAATGGCATCCCATATAACCATATGCGGGAAAGTTGTAGAATTTGGCACAATGATAGAGGGCAGTGTCAACATGATCCACAGCAAACCTGAAGTCTCTAACTCAAACTCTCTAGCGCCACCACTTGTCCATAAGTTTCACTTATGTTTGTCTTTATAACTTTTACAATCAAAATTCCGATTCAAACGCAGCATATGACGCCATTTTCCGTCAAGAAAATCTTTTCGCTATTTTGAATTTTTCGCAAAACCTGTTTGATGGACCTCATCGTAGGCTGTTTATCCGATTTTTCAGCAAAATTGAATCACATGATCTACAGACCATGCTGACCAAATCTGCAGCGTTTTGGAGCACTGCCCCATAGTGGTCCGGAGATATAATAAAATGCTTTTTTGCTTATAAAGTCTCAGCCCTTTGTCCAAAACTCATAAAACTGGTCTCTTTACGTCCGACAGAGCATGCCAAGCTGAATGATTTCCGATTGTTCCAGGTCAGCCATTTTGGGCATCGGCCATTTAGATTTTTGTCAAAAAATGCTATATTTTGCAAGCATATTCACGTATGATTACAAAACATGGTATGCATCTTTGACACCATGCCCTGAAAGTACTCAAAAAGTTCTGGAAGTTATAAGCAATTTTTAAAAAATGCTAATAACTTTTTCTAAACTTTTCTCATTGACATGACACTTTGTCTTGGTATATTCCCTGGATCACGCCGAGACCACTGATATCAAATATGCCAAAATCAACTAAACTTCCTGTCCGCCATTTTGTTTTTGGTTGAAAACTTATTTTTTGTAACTCCTCCTAGACCGTTTTTCCCATTTTCATCACATTTGACTCAGATGTTCTTAAGACTATGCTGGAAAAAAGTTATGGAATTTATGTTGATAGGTGACACCGTTTTCGTTTATGCCACCAACACATGTGCAGGCACGAGGTCAAAGATGGTCTGAGGCTGTAACTGTTTAGTTAATTTATATCTTTTTCTTTATTGAATTTATCTATGCCTGCAGCTTGTTTATTATATTTTATGCATATGCACTCCCCTGCAGAATCATTCCAATCAATCTGCAATGATCAATTCTTTCCAAATAGTTATTCAACTCATCTGGTGAACTTGTATTCATATCGCAGAATAAAAATGAAACTATTGCAATGTTAGATTTTTCCAATATCTTGCAGCCCTAAACAGAACTTTAAACTGAGAATTGTCAAACTACAGACAGTGACTACGTTTACATGGACATCAGTAATCCAATCATTTACCTTAATCTAATTAAGACAATAATATGATTAAGGTCTTTACATGAGTTGCTTTTTGAATGTTCCTATCATGATCCCGTTTGACATGTTATAGCACATAATTAACGTCGTTGCATCACCACGCCATCCACGTTTTCTCCAGAGTTTCATGTAATTTTGGGTGTTTCATTTTTAATTTGTCGACTTTAACTAAATGGGAGAAAAAAGCTCCCTATTTCACGATGCAGGTGTCTGTGGTCTTTACTGACTCGGTAGGTGCAAAGAATAGTGTCAAACAGCCGTGTGTGTGTGTGTGTGTGTGTGTGTGTG
>CAIGQW010000532.1:5844718-5870462 GCA_903798125.1 Danio choprae
GTGTGTGTGTGTGTGTGTGTGTGTGTGTGGACTATCCTGTCACAAAACGCAGCGTAAAGTCCTACATGATGGTAATAGTTTGATACTCCACATGTCTTAATTCAATTTCTCTTTAGTTCGATTATGACCTTAATCTGATTAAATTAATCAAAAATCGCTGTTCACATGGTAGACTCTTAATCAGAGTATTGTCTTAAGTGAATTAAAATCGGATTATTGGTGTCCATGTAAACATACTCACAAATAAAAAAACAACAACAACTTTGGCATTCAGAACAACTATAGTAATGTTTTTAGATGTTTATATTCAATTTTAAACACAATACCAATATTTTAACTCATGTGTTGTCTGTTAATAAACAGATATTTAAACATGAACGCTAGTAATGAACTTTACTGCAGTGTTTCTCAGCCACGTTCCTGAAGAACCACCAGCTCTGCACATTCTCCATGTCTCCTTAACCAAACATCAGCTCATTAGCAGAGACTGAAAAACCTGTAATGGGTGTAAAACAACGGAGACATCCAAAACATGCAGTGCTGGTGGTCCTCCAGGAACATGGTTGAGAATCACTGCTTTACTGTAACAGTTGTTTTGATTGCTGTGAGTGGCACGTAAAGAGTGTGTTTGTTCTCCTCAGGATATCATCATGTGCCTCTGCTCACTCAGGACGGAAACCTGCTTTCCTCAGCTGGGCTGTTCGTTCACATCATGGTTGTGGATACAGAATAACACACACAGACACACACACACACACACACAGCTTCTCTACTCTATCTGAGATGATCACTGTATTCAACAGTGCGAAAAACATCTGCTCTGCAAAAAAAAACAAGGCAGCTTGAGGGATTTTAATAGGCTAAAAAAAAAAAGTTCATACAACTATTTTGAAGTTGTTAACTGATGGTCTCACATTTAATATTCACCCTTTTTTTAAATACTTTTTAAGATTTATAAAATATGATAGATTTAGTATGCTTATACGTAGTAAAAACATTTAGGATACCATAGTGGCAAACATGCATTCAGGGCATTAATTGTCAGTGCGTTCACTTTTAATCTCAGTTAAACAGCAGTTGTTGTTTTAAATAGATTTACCAGTTTTAGCAGAGGAACAACTTTATAGAATAGACTTACAAATACACAGCAGCACTTCAGAGGATCTTCAGATTCTTTTGTTTTAGTTTTTATCTTTGTCTTATGTAGTTGCATACTATACTTTGTTGTATTAAATGTGGTACTCGATACTGTCCCATAACATCAGCCATTCTGATAAACGCATTGCCAACTGTATACATTTCTATAAAAGAGAAATAAAGGATAAATTATTCGCAACGTTTTCAGCTTCATCCAGAGAAAAAGGGAGCGGATAAATGTTGGTTTTTCCAGAGTCTTCACTGCAGTTAGTTAGTTTTTTATTTCTTAATCATTCTTAAAGGGATAGTTTACCCAAAACATGAAAAGGTCCTCTCTAATGACTCTAAACTCTAATGAATTTCTTTTATCTGTTGAACACAGAGGAATATATCCTGACGAATGCTGGAACAAAATGCAGCCACCGACATTCCTAACGGGAACAAAAATATTATGGAAGTCAATGGCTGTTTTTTCCTCAACGTTCTTCAGAACGTCTTTGTGTTCAACAGAAGAAAGAAGGTTTGGAGCAAGTGTAGGATGAGTAAATCATAACAGATTTTTTTTTTGGGGGGGGGGGTGAACCGTCCCTGGCTAATTTAAGTGTCTGGTGTAAATCTGACGGTGAATAAAGGTATCCATTAGTAACATTTGAATGGAGGAAAACTAAAAAATGAAAACAGGCTCTTCTAGTGTAGATATCAAGTGTTCGAAACAGAGGAACCACATTAGGAAGATTTAAGTTGTTCAGAATTTATTAAAAGAAAATATCACTTCTGAAAAAAAGAAGTCTGTCTCATACTAGATTTAGTAGATGGGATTTAAAGTCATAGTTAAACACAGTGTTTTTATATTGTGACATTTTGGACCTATTCCTACATGAAATACTCAAGTGTAAATACTGTTTAGAGCAGGGTTTCCCAACCCTGTTCCAGAAGGCACACTAACAGTAACCTCTTCCTCATCAAAACATAAGCAAGACTCCAAAACCTGAAGTTAATGGGTCAGATAAGGGAGACATACAAAATATGTAGTGTTAGTGTGCTTCCAGGAACAGGGTTGAGAAACACTGGTTTAGAGCTTATTAAATGCACAGTATGTAATTGTTGCCACTAGAGGGCGTGTAGTCATAACAAACAAATGTGTAGTTTGATGACGCCGTGACTCCTGAGTGTGGAGTCACTGGAGTTGTTGTCTTTACATCCTACAGGACTCCTGCAGAAATCATGGCCATGGATGAACTAAAGCAGGGGTGCCCAAACTCAGTCCTGGGGGGCCGTTGTCCTGCAGAGTTTAGCTATAACATGCCTCAACACACCTGTAAAGGATGTTTCCAGCAAGAGCTTGATTTCCTAGCTCAGGTGTGTCTGATTGGGGTTGGAGCTTAACTATGCAGGACACCGGCCCTCCAGGACCAAGTTTGGGCACCCCTGAACTAAAGCATTCAGAACTTAGGGTAGTATTAAACCAAGTAAGCCTGAAAGTCGTTAAAGCTAAAGAAGCGCTGACAGCTGAGCTTTTATTATGCCACTTCTAGTCATGATCATGAGGAACCAGCAGCTGTTTTACCATACTATATAAACACTTTATATTACTAAATATATATATATATATATATATATACACACACTATTATAATGTTGCTCTGTGCAGGCTAATCAAACACAACATATTAAAGCATATTTGGTGTTTCCCTGTTTTCTGTAAAACCAAACCCAGAAATAGAGGTCTGATAAACATTTCCAATAAAGTACATAAGTGAGAAAAATATTTAAGAGCGTTATAGTGTTTTTGGGGTATTTTAATGTAAAGGTCTTACAATGTGCCTTGGTATATTTGGCACTCGTGATGTTCTTTGGATCCTTTTTTACACACAAAAAAAATAATTTATTAAACCAAGCAAAAATCTGTTGGATATTAGGAATTTGTTCGTTTTAAAGCCGTTGTTTCCACACACACATTATTTGTAATGATCATTTTAATAAATTCGAAACATCTTTCCTTGCAAATGTAGAATTTCACATTGCCATTTTTTATACACCTTCCTCACAATTATTCATTTGGCCCTTTTATTTTGAATTTGTAGTTTTTAGTGGTTTTATTGTGGCCCTTTTTCTACAAACCCCCGTTCTTTTCCGACCCTAATCTGTCCATTTATTTAAGCTTACTACATAAATATTAACCAGCATATACAAAACAAGCAGAAAAGAAAAAGTCATTGTACTGTTTTTTAAAAAGGTGCTTTAATAGAACATGTCAGAGTCCGGAAGAAAACTTGCGACAACCATGAATCAATTCGCCTTGAAATATAGTCCAAACATAAGCACTGTACAGCCTCTCCAAACTGATCCAAACCCAGAGTAAATCATGTCTGTATGGCTTCCTGAACAAAAACAAAACCAGGCATAATTTAACTGGACCTAAAACACTGACGTGACTTCACGAAAACCAATGTGTATTAAAAACAGCACCTGACACTTTTTAGAAGTGAAGAAAAAAACGGAGAACAAATTGAACAAGAACAGGTGAGCAAAAGACTATAGTGTGGAGTTGATTGTGTTCTTTAAAGCAAAAGTTAACCCAAAAATGAAAATGTTCTCTCCATCCGCTTGTCCAGTTAAACCTTTAAGAGATTACTTTTTTCTGGTTGAACACAAATTAAGATATTTTGAAGAATGTTGGGCACTGGTAGCAATTGACTATAATAGCAAAAAAAATTAATACAATGATCGTCAAAGGCAACATTCTTCAAAATATCTTCTTTTGTGTTCAACAGAAAAAAGAAATTCAAGACAGTTTAGCAACAAGCAGAGGGTGAAAAAAGTTCATTTCTTTTTCAGGTGTACTCTTCCTTTAATAAAAAAAGGTGACATTCCTTAACCATTGTGTTTATTAAAAATAAAAGCTTAAAAATCAAAACATGATCAAGTTGACAAAAATAGAGAAGGCTGTACAGCACGTCAACACACACGCGCACACACACACACACACACACACAAATAAAACAGCAGGTGTGGGGAAAGAAAAAAACAAAACACAGGCATACTTTGAATACTGACAGAAGACCATAGACGCGAGAACGAACGACTCTCCGTCGCCTGCCGCACAACATGAAGAGAAATGGACAGAGGTAGACGATGAAAAAGACGGAGGGGAGAAATAAAGTAGTGACCGAACTGACGTGGCGGACTCTGGATAGAGGAGAGGGTTATTGCCTGTTTGCCAGCGGATTCACCTCTGCCGCTCCTCTTGGTTTATTAGGCACTGCGGTGATGGAGAGAGTCTGCGCAGCCTGAGCCCAACGCTTTCAAAACGCCAACATGTGGGCTCTTCGGGTGGCCCTGTAAGGCTCAGTCAGGGCTCGGGCACAGGCTGCCCAGCGCTCATCCCTGGGCTGGTACTGGTTGTACCTACAGGGAGGTTTCTGTAGTGTAGTTTACGGTGGTGGCAGCAGCAGGGTATGGTTTAAAAACGAGAAATTTAAAATATGGACCTGTACCAATTCTCAACGACTCAAACGAAAGAATTAAAAACAAAAAGGGATACATTTGCAATTGCGCATCCGTGAAGTACACTTCCCCTCAAAATACAACAACTGCAGTGTCTACGGTACTGCTCCAAGGCATTGGGATCAAGAAAACGTTTTTGGGGAGCTCGATTTTCATTTGTTTGTTTGAAAAAAGTCCAACTTTTGAATTTGTCTCAAGCACCAGTATTAGCATCAGGCCTGTTTGCTGAAACGGTTTATATTAGCGATTGGCACATATCATTTGGGGTTTAAGATTGGTTAGTTGGCAAAAAGAGGCCGTGGTTTGTGAGACGAGCAACCTAACAAGTGCAAATGCATTCCTTTGCTTTAAAACAAAAAAAAAAACTAAAACATATACAAGTCTAGATAATAGTAGAATATAGTCTATATAATGGCACAAGCTAAAGCAAAATTGAAAAATAAAAGGAGCACAAGAAGAAGAAAGATGGAGACGTGTACCCAGCTTTACATAAAAATCTCTGGCCTCTTTATAACAGTGCTTTTATAAAAAGAGTACGACCTGCCTCTGTTTTTAAAGCATATATTTCTTGTAAAGATTAGGTTCTCTGGAAATATGTCGTGTACAAAATGTTAATTTGCCCCCTAAAAATGACATTCAAAAAAGGCACTTTGTTGGGTCGGAGAGGAAACCCCACAGTCCTTTAACCCTACGGATTTCTACCTGCATAGCAACACCTCAGAGAATGGTTATGACTTGAATATTGTCAAAAAGGGAAAGAAAAAGTTGATTTGTTTGTTGTTTTTTTTGGTTTATCATAAGCACTTTTCAAAAGAGCAGTATTTTGAGTGTCTATTATGTCAAGAGTCCTGGTGTGCGTGTCCTGCTGCAGGCCGTTTGGTCTGCTACCTGCCCCTTAGGTTCTGCAGCACCCCGTACACGTCCTCCTCTTTGCTCAGTCCCTCAAAGAAAGGCAGCAGGTCCAGCAGCTCCATGTCAGTCATGTCGTCAAACCACGACTGCACTGGAACCTTCACGACACAGACACACACACAGTTACTATCTGACATCGAGTGCGTTTACATTGACAACATGAATATAATAATTGTTTACTTTACTCTGATAGATAAGACTATATTATGATTAAGTGTGATTAGAACATTCAGTGCTTCACATGATCAGCTGTGATGGCTCATGCTGTCATAAATGACAATTTTAAGAGTTCACACTTAGCTACTGCTTGATACTAGTTGCAGGTTTGGTATGCTGTCCCAGGAGAGAACCCTGAGCTCGGAGATACTTTAGCCCAGGACTCCCGCCTGATCATGTAGCATAGAAGGGGGTTTGAGATTAGGTAGGGTGAGACGAGGAAAAAAAAAAAAAAAAATCGAAGATTAGGGAGGTGTTACGGTCCGTGGGAGTTGGATTTTGTCGCTTTCTCCCTCTCTGTCACTCTCTCTCTTCCTCTCTTGCTTTCTGTCATTCGCTCTTGCTCTCGCTCGATCACCTTTTGTTACGCTATGTTTTTCCTTCTCAGGTATTGCTGATTGGATCCCAAGCCTGTCACTCATTAGGGCGTTTCCTCGTTGACCAATCAGGCTTCATTCCGCGTTGTTTATTCAGTGCTGTGTGTGGGTTTGTGTTGTGTACGCTCGCTCCTGTTATTTTTGTATTATGATTTGATCCTTTTTGTCTCTGAACTAATTCAAAAATCTGTAAATCCAATATGGTTTAAAAGTTTATCATTCCTTCTTGGGGAAAAGGTTAACAGGTCACACGACATACATTTTGAAGTGTCATAGTTATTTGAAGTGTTCAGAAACATTAGGTAAGCAGGTGAGCGCCGCTTTTGGTATTTTTGTTTATTATTTTACGGAGTGTTTCTTTTTTCAATTTTATTCTTTAGTAAGTTTGGAGGGGATCTTGTGTTCTAGTTCATGTGGCTGTTGGTTTTGTTTAGTTCTTTGCTTTGGCGCCACTCTAGTTCCTTTTTCCCCCATCTGTAATTTTTGGTTGGTTATATTTCTGTGATTGTTCCTATTTACCCTGAGCTCAGAGATACTTTAGCCCAGGACTCCCGCCTGGTCATATAGCATAGAAGGGGGTTCGAGATCAGAAGATTAGGGAGGTGTTACAGTCCGTGGGAGTTGGATTCTGATCATTTCTGTAATTTTTGGTTGGTTATATTTCTGTGATTGTTTCTATTTATTTTCAAATACACTGTACAAAGCCCATACATGCTCTTTTGTTGGCTTTATCATATTCCCTTATAGAGGAAAAAACAAATTAAACGTTAAGATTGTTTATCCTTGCTTTTTTTCCATCTATTTTCTTCAGTCATAATATAATTTTCTAAATGTTACGTTTTCTCTCCCTAGACACCTTATTTAATTGTAACAGAAGGTAAGACAAACAGGGTTATTGTAGACTTGGATTCATCTGATTGGATTATCGATGACTGTTGATGTGGGACCAACCGTGATAAATCATAGCATGTGATCCTCTTGAAAATAGTTTATAAAACTTCACCTACCAGTGTTAACAACTTTTTCTTTGGTTTGTTTCAAATATTTAAACACACACAAGTACTTGCAAAACATAATATTTATGGTTTGTGAAATCCACACTGACGTCTGTAAAGATGGTAATAACACTTATTTTTAAACAAACAGAAAATGTGCATTATTCACATCAGATACACAATGCTTCGGAAACTAGAATGTTTACTCTGTTCTTCCCCTACTTAAACAGCCATTTATACTTCATGTATTTTGGGAGATGCTGAGAAATTAACATGTAGTAAATTCAGCAGCTTTAATCTCTCCACTACAGCTAAGACTAACATCGCGCCCATCACAGGTCAAATAATATGATCATCAAGTTGTTTAAACAATGAAATGTATGTTCTTACACATATTTGGGAATTGGAATGTCAGATGTTCCTGAAACCAGACATGTTGAAAGATTTCTCTTGCACATAAACAGGGCTTTGTAAAGACATACCGGTATTGATGATAACAACCGTTTTTAAAAATGAACAACATGCACACAATAATATGAGTAATATTCCAGTGCCATAATAAAACACTCGACTCGTTTGCATTTTGTTTCAATCAATCATATTCGACACCAGAGGGCACCATTGCACAGAATGACCACCAGTGAGGTCCATAAGACTAATAAAGCTGTTGACTTTCCAGGACAGCCCTTATCTGGCTGTCAAGTATGCCCATAATGATGTAGCCATCATGCTGTGTGCCATTTTCACTTTTGTTTACAATAATTGTTGTCAGAATCTTGTTGCACCGGTTTAGACCACAGTGGTAATTGCTGCTAAAATTGGCACATGTAGGAAATGATAAACAAAAATACAGGGATGGGACTTAATAACACTAAACTTAGTAATCTAATCATCAAGGTTTAATAACGATTCTTTTGGTGTTTTTGAGGAAGAAATATTGGAGTGGAGGAAACGCATAATATCTGAGAGATTCTGTCCTTCTACAGAATTAGGCAGTTTACGCCAAGGGTTACGTACATGGTCACTTTATATAAATACAATGACCGATTTAATTTGGCCTTTATTCACAAACCTATAAACAGATTAGAGAACATAAAAACATCCGTTTGGCATACAGTAACAAATGTGCTGTTTCATACACAAGAATAAAGCAGATTTGAATGTTGTACATGTTACTTTATATATAAACAATTTTTTTTTTTATCTCTATCAACATTAAGGCATCTGAGAGTCAGTTGAATAGACTTTCAATGGAGGCACAGAAAGCTCTCAGAGTTGATTCCTAATAAGTTTGGAATAACACAAGAAAAATTCATTTTCATTTTAGGGTGAACTAACACTACATTTCCCAATTACAATATATTATAGGCTGTATATCTATTCTGCAATCTATTCACCAAAAGTAATAATTTAGGACTAGACTACATTAGCTTTATGGTTGAAAATCACTAAATAACTGACAATAGTTTTAGAATCAATTTGAATGTTTTGGGGGTTTTTTCTCTTAATTTTATTTTCAACCCTACTTAAGAAACTACGCACAAGAAACTAAACTCTGGTTTAGAGTTTCAACTGCAAACCAAAACTCACAGCATTTTCAGGATGGAAAATGTAGGAAGCAGGGGAGTTGTCCACAATGATGACGTTCCTGAGCTCTCTCCCAAGCCGACTCAGGTCTTTGACATAGTTCCCTCTGTGGAAAACGCAGGATTCCCGGAAGAGTCGCGCCCGAAACACACCCCACTGGTCCAGCAGGTCAGCCACTGGGTCGGCATACTGAGACACACACACACAGAACAGACACTTTCAGATTCAGAGACAAGTGAAAGGAGGAACTCTGCTCATGCATTAATTCAAGTGTAGAATCATCCAGCTGCTCCCTGCAACAGTTACAGATATAAAACAGAGAAAAAGCAAGCTGCTAGGCCAACGTAACACTATTTCCATCTCTATGCAAAAGAAAACATCTACAAAGAGCACTTGAAGGAAACCTACAAACCTAAATCAAATACGTGCCTCTCAATAAAGGCCCAAATATACTCATAGCAAAAGCATTTTGCTCCTAGTGTACTGTATACGGTTTGTGAAGCAATCGAAATTGTTTTTTGCTTTTGGCAATCTTCAAAGTCTGACCATTTGATTGCGCGTTGGGAGTGGCGGTCCTTCTCTGTTGACGTCAGTTTGACAGCTTCAGCAACAATATTATTAACCACAGCCTTTCTTTCCATTAGTTTGCTACGAGGGAATGATGTGCTAAAATATTCAGTTGGAAGTACTACAACATACTGAAATACAAGACTCAGCAAAATCCTGTTTACGCTGACTTTAACCATATGACCAGTATCACTGGACTGAAAAAGAACGCAGATTTCGATGTCTTGGATGCCACTTAAATGCCTAAGCTGCTGACAGAAATCAGCGTGTGGATGACTGGAAACCTGCTCAAGTATGTGAAGAAATCAATAGATTACACTTTTAATCAGAACCTCAAGTGATTTAACTATAATTTGTAGCTATTGTTAAACCTGCTTCCTGTACGAATGCAGCTTAATATTTGTAACTGATGTATGAACAGTTTGCACACTTGCTTTGAATCAATTTATAACTATTTAGTTTTTCCTTAAGATGACGGCACTGAACCAGGCCGTTATTTGTTTTACTGTTGGAAAAGAAATTAAAACGGCGCAACAACAACAGAGATGTGATGAGTCGACAAATGCATGTGTGAAGTTCATGAGTTCATTTTAAAGAATCTGTATTGTTTTTTATTAGAAATAAATATTTAAATGTCATCAATCATTTGATGCCACCAAATCCTGTTTATTTACATGGCATTTTATACAGTAGGTTGTCAATAGCCAAGTTTCCATCCTAACGTGAAGCGAATACTTTCAAAGTTTGCAAGAAAAAAAATCCCAAATGCGAATTAGGTGTTTCCATCAAGTTGCTACTGTGGCTGACTGTAGTATTGGTAACCTAGTTACCAACAGGAAATAAGTAAGGAACCATCAGCAGACATTATTTGCAGTAACAATTTTTCATCCAAAACCAACACAAGTGAGTGTAAAAAACGTATTTTGTGAATCTGTTATTTGTATTCTAAATTCTGGTGATTCTATCACTTGTTTTTACTCTTGCATGTCTGACCTTGAAGGACTAAACAGAGGAAATTAACCGTAGAAAGTGTGCAGAGCCTCAGAGATGCATTCATTTATTAATGACTAAAGGTGTTTACCTGCCAAAGCAAATCAACTTCATTTGTGCATGATTTTGTTGATTACAGCACTTCGTTTCTCACTTTCGCTTGAAGTATATGAGGGCCTTAAGAAAGCTTGCTGTTGAAGTGAATGAGCCTTGTCCTCTACATACCAGACACTGAAGCAACCAAGACAAGTGTTCTAAACTACAGTGGGCCGCATACATTCTCAACAGCTAATGTGTCACTAACAGCTATGAGAAGAGCAAAACACATCTCAAACATCAGCTACAGCGACAAATGAAACTTCACTGCGTATCATTAAAAAAAGTGGCCAAACTCAAACAACGTGAGCTGTCAAAGGTGAAGGCAGCAGCGTCTGCAACTACTGGTACATGACGGCACGCATTCGGGAAGAGTCACAGTTGGCATAGAGACACTTACCCATGCATTAGCGGCTAAAACAAACGCAGGCCACACAGAGACAGAGAAGGGGGGTCAGATATTAGCAGAGCAGGTATGAATCAATACCCACCCAACAGCCCTGGCAGGTACATCACTGTATTTTCTATACCCACCCAACAGCCCTGGCAGGTACATCACTGTATTTTCTATCTTAAATTACACTTGGACCCTTTCAGCCAGTGAGGTTTTGTGCTGAGTTGCGAGACACTGACCGGTAATGGGTCAGTGTTGTGGTGAAGTGGACAAACCTTGGCTAGACTGGCTGTGAAAAGCACACATTCAAACAGCTCGCCCATTTTCTGCAGGAACTCGTCCACATGAGGTCTTTTCAGCACATAAACCTGCCAAAGGGAGATATGGTGATAGACAGAGCCAGATTTATGATAAAAACATAATAGTAACACTAACAAAAACTAAATGGAATAAAGAATATAAACTACAATATTTGATACACATTCATTCAAGTAACAGAAAAAATGTTCATAACATTGATCATTATACATACTAAATTCTTTAGAAACAATATAAAATATAATATTGTGACAGACCCCATTAAGTCAATAATGATACAAAGAAATAGTTTATAAATCAATATAAAATTTAAATATTAAATTATTAGATGTTGTAATACAAAAATCTTTATGAAACACTTCATTATAAACTTAAAATTACATCAAATAAAGCTTATAAAATTTTTCACAATTTGTTTTTCACAATAATAATAATAATAATAATAATAATAATAATAATAATAATAATAATAATAATATCAATGGTATAATGAAAGTCTATAGTAGACTAATAAAACATTCCATGATGTTTAATATAATATAAAAACAATTATACATAACATAAATAACTTACAAAGATTTTAAACAATATTCTAAAATTTAAATATTTTCATTTGACAGAATATATGCATGTTAAATATATAAATTATATAAAACAAAACAGTATCTTCATAAAACAATGATCTAAAATAATAATAAAAAAAAACTATATAATAACAGAACACAATATATATAACAGCATAACAAAAAGACAACATAAAACATAGAACTTTCTTGTTCTTCAAAATGAATACCTCAACACTGAGAAACACAAATCAAGCCAGTTCCGTGAAGACCAACGGCTGCCACCTAGTGCAAGTAATCATGAATAGGCCTCCAGGACAGACAGCCTATCCTGGATTACTTGAACAAGGGAACAGCCACTTCCAGCACTCAAGTCCACACTGACATTAAACCCAGAAAAGGCTTTTTTATCTGCTGCTCGACACACTGGAGCATTGAGCCTGAGGTCTTCAGCAGTCTGATGTCAGTGTAATGTGAAACCTGCTTCCATCAGTACTGTACCTGATGCACTGTGCCGTCAATCTCCACAGGGACGATGAAATCAGCGTTGCTAATGGGCTGTAAGAGAACAACACACAGTTACGACTCAGAGTCAGATAGGAGATCAATGCAAGTGACCAAAACCAAGCCCAATCTGAGCTTTATATGAACAACCTTCTAATAAAATGCATATGAAAATAAAGTTTAAAAATGCACCTAATCAAAAAGTCATGTTTCGCTTCATTATTGGTTTAATTGTTGTTGTTTTTTGAGGTCTTTTATGAGTTTTTTTAATGTAGTGTAAATGTTAATTGTATTGGAATAAAAAAAACATTTGATACAATGTATAATAGCATATAAAAACCTACCTAAATATAAAACATACAAGCAGACAAAATTTATAGCACCAGTTTCTCAATTCACACTCAAACACAAAAGTTACTTCAATTAAAGATTTGAATTATCATGGCACCAATGATTTTATTAAATATCTAGTTATTATTGCACACAAGCTATAATTTATTTATGATAAGAAGAAAGATATATCAAAATAAAGTATAATTAGTATATTAATAAATAATAGTAATTCATATTAATTAATAATTACTCTTACAATCATAAAAAGTAATAAAAGGTGACCAGTTTCTCATAAGATCTAATGCTTTTTCTGGCTATAGCAGTCATCCTTTCCATATGTTCTAATAATAATAATAATAATAATAATAATAATAATTCAATGTTTTTACGCTTTATATTTCAGGCAAGACACTGTTACTTTTATGTAAAATAACAACAAGTTATCATGTTTAGACTCATTTTTAGACAATGCAATACCTTTTCTACTTTGAAAGAGTTAAAATTTGGAGGAATAACCCTGATTTTCAATGACAAAAAAAATCTAAACCTCTGTAATTCTGACTAATTGACTAAATAAATAAATAAATAAATAAATGCTCCAAATTACAATATTTCTATCTGAAATTTATCTGAAGAAATGTTATCAGAGCAAATAACAAAAGTTCACTCTGGATTATTTTCTTCCATAGCTTTTATATTACTTATGGACTAATAGCTTCCACTATCTCAAACAGCAATAAACTACCAGCTGATAAAAACATGACCACAATCTGAGCTTACTGATGTGTGATAAGTTCTATTTGCTTATGATTTGCATATAGACAAAGAAACCGCAGAGACTTCAAACAGCAGAGGGCGTCCATGCTCTTCCTGCGCAAGCCTCCCTTTTCAAATATCACTAAGTGTGAGGGAGATTTGAGAGCTGACATCTCACATTCATGCTAGTTATCAACAAATGAAGTAATAGTGGGGAGGAAGTTTTTTTTAAATGGCTCACCTTGTATGATACTGTGAGTTTACATGGCTCATACTTTTAAATGTATGGTTATTTTTTTTATTCAAAGGTTTTGTGAAAAGTGCAATTTAGCACAGTTGCTGATTTTTTTATGGGTAATAAGACATTTTCTGTCTCAGTGTAAACTACAAAAAATATTCTTTTTTTAAATAAATGCCATCATATACAAAAGCTTTCCAAAAGTGTGCATTTAGAATTGTGTAAAGAAAATGTCTTGTATACATTTTGTTTTTAATTAAGAAACAATGTGGGAAACTTCACAAATTATAAAAATAGGTAAACTTATAACACAACTGACCTGGTCCCTAAATGCTTATTTTACAATGAAAGCTTTCTTTTGGCAATACTATGACGATTCAAACACACACAAAAAAATCATATTTGATGCTCACATTATAACATGACTTTTCTAAAACAAACAAGGTACACTGTAGACTCATGTGAAGTTGATCAAAAATGTTCTGTTCAATATGCATTCAAGTGCGATTTGACCCAAAAAAAAACCTAAAAGGCAATTTTTCTGATATAGCGCTTTGATTTGTGATTTATTTTTGTGAAGTCCAGCTTCAGCTCTGTATCCTCAATAGTGCAGTTCACACTTTAAATGAAACTAATACAGCACTATTAGCGAATATTCGTAATATTAGTTAGTTAATACTGATCTTCCAGTCTTTTGCGAATAGCTTATCGCAATGTTACAGGGTTTAGTGCGAGTTACGAAAATCAACATAATCACGATTTTAATGATAGTGAAAATTTGAAACGGTAATATTAACAGTTAAAATATTTACTGTGGCTTACCTTGAAATCTACCATGGTTTACCACGGTAATTGTGATATCACTAGTAGGCAATGGATTCAAATGAATCGCTTATAATGAAAAAACCCACATGCATGAAAAATGAAAAGCTCACTATTGAGTTTCATGAGTGCTGCATTTCTATTTGACTTCTACTATCAGCAGACACAAATGAGCCTCGACTGGGCCGTCATTACGCATCACAGGAAGCTCTGGCCACATTCATATACATCTCTGACGCAAATAGGTCACTGCGGGTCACAGGCACTGAGCAAAACACACATACAGTTTCTGTTCTTGTTTGAGAAATACTTAATTAGAATCTGCACAGGAATTAATAAATACATTACCTTAAACGAGCTGTGCACCAGAGTCTCATCCAAGTCTATAACCACACACTTCTTCCCATAGTCATTTATGTTAATCTCAGGGAGGAGGTACTTCTCTGGAGGCTGTGGAAACGCAAAACACACACAGTTAATGTTATGAACAAAGCAGGTGAAGAATGAGGTACAGGAGGTTAAAGCCCACAGTATACTTTGTTGTTATGCGTAAAAGATTGAATGCACAGCTTTCAAAGTTTGCTCAGTGTAATAGTGTGCATGAACACTGGTGCTCAACACATGCAAACTAGAAGGTTTCACCCTTGTTGAACGTCTACACTTTTTCGCACAAAAAACTAAATATTTATACCATCTTTACCTTTAATAACCAAGAATTTTCAGATGATTATTTTCTTTTTTAAAAACTCTGTCCAATTTGTCCAAAATGTCCAATTTGTTGTATTATGTTCAGTAAAAGTGTTATTGTTTTAATTTCAATATTTGTATTATATAAATTGCATTAAGTTATTAAATATAATTAAAAAGTGTAATATTAATACAATCAATTACACAAATCTAATTTTTGAAAAAAATAAGTCATTTCTGATTTTCAGTCAATTGCATCCTTTTATTCCCTTTACATTCATTCATTCATTTTCATTTCGGCTTAGTCCCTTTTATTCCCTTTACAATGGATGCCAATTTTTTTTGACTTCTTGGGGAGTTTTATATGCATGTACATGTTTTGTAAGGTTAAAAAAAAAAAAACACTCTCCATGTGAACAGTATTTGTGTACTAAAATGTGCATCTCTCACACTGTGCGCATAAATGCAGAAGTATAATTTGGGCTTAAGCTGCGATGTGTTAGACCATTATCAAGCGAAATGTGCAGAAAAATTGGGGAAAGCAGCAAGATTCCCAAACATGTCCTCTGGAAATTGTAAGAGAAAACTTTGGGCATTTTAGGAAGTGTGTTTCCTGAGGCGCACCGATGACGCTCATGCAGTAACATCCCAGCTCTTCCGAGCGGAAGTGGAAAGGATTACGGCCGTGCTCTGGGATTAAAAGGTTTTTCACACATTAATCAGAGATGCAGGATGGGTAAGGTTAGAGAGTGAGTTTGGCGCTGGCTGCCTGCTTGAAATCCCATCACTTTATTTATAAGCTGCGGGTGAATGGGTGCCCCTCTTGATCCAGATCTCTAATCCTCACTGTAACGTCTCAATACGAGTGCAGGCAATCTTGTTATGAAGGGAGGCAGTATGCTGTCGAGGCTATCTAATCTAAATCCCTGTCTGTTTAATGGGATGAATCAAGCTCAGGAGGAACCGCTGGAGTGCAGTCATGATCTCAGTCCCAACTGATGAATGAACACGGAGTGACAACCGGGACACTTACAGTTGGACTGGTCGTGATTTCCTGTTCAGTAGACAGACAATAGTACAGCACATCATGTAGAAGAAACTTCACTGGGGCAAAATGTTGATTACTACTGCTAAAATATGATGGCGAAATCTTTAAAGATCTTTCCATCTGGACACAAACAGTCGGCAATTGAGAATAACAACTCTCATCAATAAAACTTTTTAACTTAGAATTGTTATTTATTTTCACCAATATCTTAATGTAATATGAAGATTAAACTATATGAGTAGACTGACTTTCTAAAAGGTCCTATAACCAAGACAAAATAATGATATATATTTTGTTTTAAATATTTTCAAATCATTTTAAATAACAAATCTGAATTTTTAGCATCATTACTCCAGATTTGTTACTTCACAAGTTAAATCATTCTAGTATACCGATTTAGTCCTAATTTCCTAGTATTATGCAAACTAACAACAATCGAGCTGCATTTTTTCGGTGGAAATTTTTCAGGATTTTATAAAATCACTCTATGAGAAAAAGTTCAACACAACTGCATTTATTAAACATTTCAAACTTATAAACGTCTTTTACAAAAATGTCTTTATCAAATGCATCGATGGAGAACTAATGTTATTTTTTTTACTTTTTTTTATGATGTGTGACTAATTTTTAAGCTTCGGAAAGTCAAACATTTGTATTTTGCCCCCCACTATGCTGATTCTCATCCTTCAAGATAATTTCAAAATTGCTTTCTAAAAGAAATACTGTGAAAAAGAAGCTGAACATTAACAGAAAAAAGCCTAAAAATTTCCAGCAACTTTAAATCACAATAATAAAACAGGCTAGTGAGAATACCATCAATTAAGGTAAAACGCTGACCGCTGTTTGGGCCCTTTAAACACTGTGGTATTAGTGCTAAAACAGATTGCTTTGCAACTTTAAACACCCAAAAATACAATTCAATAAACATTTTTATAAAGCATAAGCAGTCATGCTCCTCACAGTTTAAAAAAGCCCAAGGGTGGACATAGCCAACACATGTAGCTAAATTCCTTAAATTGTATGGAAAAATGGTAGGCTTCCAGTGGCAGTGTAATATACAGAGCATGCATGCATGCATCCATCAGGAAAAGTGCATCACTGTCCTCAGAGCCGGTTTGAGTGTAACGCTCCATGCGGCATGCGAGAGCACACAGACAGACAGACGGCAGTGAAGTGGAGTCATACATACACTGGGGACAGGGATGACCTCAACCTGGTCACACTGGTACATGAGAGATGAACACAGAGGAAACAAACAGCAAAGGAAATGAGGTGCTGAACCACAAGACAAATGGACAATAATTGAGACACGTGATACAGTCTGCACAGAGAGACAGTTGTGATGACGTCTATCAAAACAAACATGACAGTGAGAAGCAGAAGCCTCCGATAGAGCCTGTGAATCAATACACGTCTGATATGGTGGATCTCTTCTGGTGTAAAGGAGATGCTTGTGCCGTCTCACCTTGGGTGGACCTCCATTCTCCTCCACCGGTGGAGGCAGGGGACTGCTGTTGTTGTTGGGGGTCGCAGGAGTGTCAGCATCGTAACTCCTCAGACAACAGAACAACGAGCTGAAGATGCTACGAGTCCTCTTCTTCTTCAGACTGCTGTTTGACAGCGAAACTGACAACAAAAATAGACAAGAGTTAAAATTATTGTGAAATTAACAGCAAAAAAACTGTGCTAAAAACCTGGTTCATATTCTTGTTTGCAGATTCCCATTTGACACTTCACATTTCATGTTTTCTCAAATATTTAGCTTTTTTAATCCTATTTTAAAAAGTTGCTTGTGATAAGCTTTGCCACATCCTGTGCCTTTCTGTTCAGATATATTATAAACAGTTGGGCAAAATGCAATATGTTATATATCACTAGTTACTACCATTTTATTGTTATTTGTTACATTACAATATTACGGTCTCATGAATGTAATGTGTTACACTACTTTTAAATTACTTTTAAGTTACTTTCACCAAAAATATCAACAGAAGTGTGACTACAATTACAAACATTCATTTTGCCATTAATTGTATTATTCAGAGAGATTTTTCCTCCAACATTATATAAAAAACATAAAACAATTAAAAATGTTCTCTAAAATTATTATACTAAACCTCTTTCCTCAATCGATGCAATTTTCATGTTTTTAGGACACCAGAGACTCCGTTAAAGGGATAGTCCACCCAAAAATGACCAATTACTCATGGTTTTCTCTTTCTCTCAAGTGGTTTCAAACCTTTATGAGCTTCTTTATTCTGTTGAATACAAAAGAATATATTATGAATAAAGCTGAAAACATGGAACTATTGTCATCCAAAAACACATACTATGGAAGTCAATGGATACAGGTTTTTGGCTTTCATCAAAATATATTCTTTTGCGTTCAACATAAGAAAGTAAATCAAATAGGTTTGTTACAAGTTAAGGGCGAGAAAATTACAGAATTTTAAGTTTTGGGTGAACTACTTTGTCGGTCATGGCAACCATATACAATGCACATTACGGGACATGCACAAATAAAAGAGTAGGAATTGTGCAAGCGTTACAATCATTTCTTTCAGGACTGGATTCGCAAAGTAGCGGACTATAGATTGCAGTGCATTTGTGTCTAGCAAGCGCAAACATATTTTGCTACATTAATAAATTATGACAAAAAAATGAATCGGAGATGTGTTTATACTTAGTATTCTAAACGTTCCACATGCTTTTTTTCACCAGTGACATCAAGTGGCATATTACATCTTAATCTATAATACTATGAGCCATATATTGTTAGTTTACATTGTTATTGCTGGATTTCACAGAGGTTTGTCTGATAAGCTTTCTAAAATATGGTGATACATCAAACTCCAGCAATAGTTAATAGACTATTTTACTAGACGCATATTTAAATAAACACAGTTGATTTTTTTTTCTGGTGTGTGCAGCGTGATTGTCTCACGCTGTTGGTACATTCTTAAAAACAACATTTTTTAAGTACATTCGTTAAAATGTGTTGTTGTAATTTGTGTTACTGAGATCGCTATGAGTAATATTACAAAAAAATATTAGTAATGCATTATATTGCTGCAAAAAGTAATATACTACTATAATCACATTACTTTTGTAATGTGTTAACCCCAACTCTGATTATAAAAGCACAAAATTAGTATTAGATAGTGTAACTAAAGTATTCACAGCACTTCACTTTTTACACAGTTTATGATGTTGCAGCCTTTTCCGAAATAGATCAATCTATCTATCTATCTATCCATCTATCTATCCATCTATCTGTGGAGAGGTGAGCATGATGTCAGCGGGCCAATCAGAAATAATAAATAACACCTTTTTATTCTAGTGATTAAACCGGAGAGACACCCTTCTTAAAGAGAAGAGAAGGAGCAGCCTTTATCATTTTCAAATGTGAACTCAAACATTAGGGTGATAGTTAAGTGATTGAATTCATTATTTTTCTATAAATTTTCACAAATAATTAAAAAAATAAATAAATCTGCAGCACCGAAGGCCGCATGGCCAAACTAAGTGATATGGGGTGAATGGCTTTAGTCAAGAAGGTGACCAAGCACCCATGTGCCACTCTGAAACAGCTCCAGCATTTCTCTATGGAGAGAGGAGAACTGTCCAGAAGAGCAACCATATCTGCAGCTCTTCGCTAATCAGAATGGCCAGACTGAGGACACTCCTCAGTAAAAGACACGTCAGCCCTCCTGGAGTTTGTCAATGGCACTTGAAGGAATCTCAGATCATAAGAGGCAATATTCTCTGTTCTGATGAAACGAAGATTGAGCTTTTTGTCAGGAGGAAAGCAAGCACCGTTCATCATCTGGCCAATACAGCGAAGAAAGGGGGTGCAGCATGATGCTGTGTGGTTGTTTTCCAGAGGCAGAAAACTGGCATCCTTGATGAAAACCTGCTCCAGGGCACTCTGGACCTGAGACTAAGGTGAAGGTTCATCTTTCAACACAAAAATGAACTTAACCACACATGTGAGATAAAGGAGTGGCTACAGAACAACTCTGTGATTGTTTTTGAGTGGCCTAGCCAGAACACAGACTGAATCTGATTGAACATCTCTTGAGAGATCTGTAAATGGATATGCATCAAATCTCCTTATGCAATCTGATAGAGCTTGAGATATACAGCAAAAAAAATAAAAATAGGAGATTGTAGCATCATACTAGAAAAATTGGCTATTTTAACAAGGCTGTTGATATTTTTCAAGTGATGTCACACAATTAGGGGAACGCCCCTCTGGTGGGGCAAAAAAATAATTCTCCCGTCAAGTCAAGAGCTAACTGATTTTTCTTTTTTAAAAGCCTGACAATTGTTGATACGACGTAAGATACAATGTTACGAAACGATCAGGAGACATGCCTGTTCTGTGCTTCTACACAATTCTTTCGTAGAAAAAACAGCCAGAACAGAAAGGAGAAATTTATGAATTTGTGCCAAATGGTAGCATCACTGACCTTTATCAATCTATGGTACCTATAGCTGTCAGTAAAATTGTATGCTTTTTACACAGTTACTATTCTAAATTGTAGGTTAGGTGCAATTAAAGTATAAATTGAAATGAAACATCAAAGTATAAATAGAAGTGAACAAATTGATTTTTCCTACCTGCAAATATTAAATCTAAGGCAAAGAAACCAACACCAAATATAAAAGCAGACACTTACATGCTATAACGGCATCACCAATAACTAAATTGCTGAGGAATATCCAAAAGATAGATGTTAAAAAAAAAAAAGATATAAAAATATATAGTCGAATTGAAGCACAAGTAATTAAAACACAAGTGTTTTAAATTACTGAAAAACAGGTGCAGAATATAGATGGCAAGTGCCCACAATTTATAGTTTGTGATCATATCTTCTGTTTATAGGTTATCCAAATATTTGTAGCCTGAAAAAGATGGAATATGACCGGATTGTGTTGTGTTTCTATGGAGATCATAGTGTAGCTGCCATTACGGCCCATTGTTTTTTTGCCCACCGGCGGCCTGTTTCAGTAAGGAGGTTCAACTAACAAGGAGTTTAAACTTGAATTCTTAGTTGACTTACCGAGAGATTAAAAACTGGTTTTTGGTTTCAGAACAGCTGATCTGAGTTAGGTCAATCAAGACTGAGTAGACTAATTCAGAGTTAAGCGTGCACACCGCCACTATAAAAAGGCATTATCAATGGAGCGCAGATATTACAAGTCGTCATGGCAACATCTAAAAAAAGAGATCAGCATTTTTTTCTTGATGTGATCAAAGTTAAAGCAAATATGACCATTAAAAAAAAAAAAAAAAAACAGCACCACTGCATCGGCAAAACAAGAGACAGTTAGCGTGACATAACTGCAAGTTAATGCGCAAGTTCACATTTAAAATATTTCAAGTATTTAAACATTTAAGAATAATTTAAAAATAAGCAATGTAATGTGTGACATTTATAGACTTTTCACTTGAAAAAGTGGGCAATTGGCCGTAATTTTGAAGTTATTTCAGATGTAATTGCATTCAATTACATAAAATAGGCTACTGGATAGTTTCTACAACAAACTTGACAACAAGAATGCATATAAACTTAACTTAACGTTCAGTGGAAATGTTTAATTTAAGGTTCCTACTTTTACACACGTTGATCAGTTTAAGATAAAATTGAGTTTTTAAATATTTAAAAGTGCACTTGTGGGTCTGCCTTTTTTATTGATCAAATGGTAGAGGCTGGTATGACATTAAGAATGTCAGAATTAAAAAATAGTTTTTAGAACGAGTAATAATCCCATGAATCTAGTTACAGTACATGTCCTTGTCGAAGGTCAGTGAATTTAAGCTAATTATTTATTTTTTGCAGTAATATCAAAGATAAAACCTAAAACTATGGTATTTAACCTAATTGTAATTTTCCCAAAAAAGGACAAGCCATTTTTGTAACTTTGTTCTTTGTGTGACTGAAATGTAGGCAATGAATGACTAAGGCTAAGGCGAGAAATACCGCTTCATCTTTAAAAAAGGGGAGGAGACCAATAGAAACTCAGAGTTTAGAGAATAAAACCTCCTCCTGACCAGGTTAGGTTCCCAGAGTAAGTTACCACGGTAACTGACTCAGAGTAAAAGTTACCTCTCTTTCAGAAACAGGCTTGACCCTGCTTTCTTGAGTTTGACAAACCTGCCACTTTGAAATGGAAAACCCAGAGTTTCTCTCATTTCAGGGTTAACATACTCTGAGTTTTCACTTAACCTCCTTTCTGAACCTGGGCCCTGGTCTCCTTCACAGGTCACGTGACTAAAGGCTATCAATAGGTGCCAAATGTGCTTTAACCATGTATTGAGCAAAGGCTGTGAAATCTTACTAAATTTCACACTTTTGTCATAATGAGCTATTGTTTTTAAATATTGATGAAAATAATGAATTTAATCCACTGTAGAATAAAGCTGTAAGCATAGCAAAATGTGGAAAAAGTGAATTAATTGTAAATTAACTCGTTATAACACCATTATAATCAATTGTAAAATAACACTCTTAATTCATCAATATACATTTACATCAAATGTTTTGTATTTATCACATTGTTTTGTTTTGTATGTATGTACATTTATCGTAAATGTATTTTATATTTAATCAAAAATACATTAAAACAGCAACATTGTAAAACATTACTACAATTTAAAATACCTTTCAATTAAAATACTTATTCCTACGATGTCGAGGCTGTATTGTTCAGTATCACATGATCATTTTGAAAATGCCTATAGACTGAAAACATAAAACACATGCACATGATAACATCGTTTCCAATAAATCTAATTTTTGTAGCTTTCATGAAGACAATAATAATTATAATTTTTTTAAAACCTAAATGTTTGCACATTCAGGCCCCTAAAAATTCATTATGGTGTAAATGAAAAGTTAAAACTTATGTTTTTCTCAAAAAGATGCTGGGTAAATGTCCCCTAAATTAAAATGTATATGTTTGAAAAGGTTTGTTTTCAGCCTGAAGCTAATATAAGACATAAGGAGTCTAATAACAGTCACTGGGACATTAGCACACCCATCAGGGAAATAGCTTTCTCCCAACGCAGGACGTCACAAGGCTGTAATTAAATCTGTAATTAAATATCCAAACTATTACAAATCTACAGGCTTTACACTAATACACTGCACATAATAAGAGAACATCAAAGCCCCTCACAGTCGTTGTCTCCTCATTCACACACACACACAAACTAATAATAATCTGCCTTCATTCCAGCGCCACAGCGGAGTCTCCAAATACTAGCACTGAGGTCAACGGCAAGTAAAGACCCTTTAAAAATAGTGACAAGCAGAAAAAAATAAATGAAACTAGACCCCACTTGCTCACAAACCCCACCCCGTCCCCTTTAGGCTCCTAAACCTTCGTCCCTGCACTCATTGGCTGCCGACTCCAGCACCATTTTAAGGGACAGAGGCTATTTTCCCTCATTCCTGGAGCTTCAGTGTCGACTTCAGAGGCACAGGCGAGCGGGAGAGGGGGAATATTTGAGGGAGAGGGAAAAAAAAAGAGGGGAGGGGCAGCAGTAGAGGAGGCGGGGCTAAGAAAACAGACAGCCTATGAGAGCCGAGAATTCCTTTCCCGCCCCTTGAGCCATCTCAGTGTTTCATCTCAAAACATAAGAAACTATGCAATCATTTTACACCCACATTTAGAATAAAAATCAAGTGCATCACAAATCCGGAAAGATTCTGCCATCATTTACAGCATTAGTACGGAGCTTTAAAAGGACTTTCAATAGCTTTAATAAAAAAATGCAGCTTCTAATTAAACATTATGTTGTGTTATTTTGTTTTAAAAGGAATGGCAGGATGCTTTTCATAAGTGGGAGGACAGCAGCTTGGCTTCAGTCAGAAATGCTGAAGGAGTTGACATGTCAAAAAGTATCTTCAGAATCATAGTGTGAAGTGTAAAAACACATTTTGGTATCCAAGCAAAAATCATAATCAAAGTTTCCCTTAAATGCTCAAATAAAGAGCACAATATATTATCCACAAAACCACCCAAATTGGTTTTATATGAACTACGTCCATATGAACTCCAAAAACAGAACATGAATGAAATGCAGTGAAGCACAGGAAGTTTTACATAATTGTGGACTGACTGCTAAAGAGATTCCTGTCAGGCAACGGGCCAGAGACATTGATCACTGCGGCGAACTATCAGAAGCCATCAGGGCTAAAGGCACGAGAAGACGCTGCTGCCTTTAAAAAACCCTTTAATTACCACTGCCTTTAATTACTTCTGGCTTAATATTAATCTACATGCTGGAAAGCCTCATTAATGGCTTTTTGAAGAGAAAACCCCTCTATGAAATCAAGGCAGCATGTGTGAGTCACAAAGGCATTTAAAGTGTTGCCTAATAGGCCATCGAGAGCGCATGGACCATTTTAGATGGTTCAACTTTATTCTGTGCTGTTTTGAGAGGGCAGCTGTTGGAGAGCTTCTCCTCTCAGCCACACTGAGGTCAAAGGTAAAGCCCTGGAAGTGCTCCATCCAAATGCCTGCTGTCACTGAGCCGGACATCCTCAGATGAGCCAAAGGAAGCTTTGCAAAACTGCGCATCTCTGCAGCAGGGACTTTCTTTTTTTTACTTTAAATTTTCATGTAATGTGTATAATTTCAAGATGTATTGGCATTTTTTATTCACTGGCCAGTCTTAAGAATTTGGTATAATTATTTTTTTAGACCAGTGGAAAGGAAACGTCCACTATATATGTTTTTGTAAATACCTTTAGTCTATTATATAACAGTTTATTCATTTAAATTATAATACATCTCTTTAAAAGCAGTTTACAAAAAGATTTATTTATATTTAATTTTGGTATTACACTAAGAAAGACATCTATTCAGTTGCACTTACGTTAAACAGTTCCACCAAACTTCACATTTCCCCATTAAAAATTCATATTTTAGCAAGATTTTTGCACAGGGTTATATTAACATATAGGCCTACTTGATTGTTTTTGTTTTTAAGGGTGAATTATTATTATTGTTTTATTCTTACAAGCATTTTCTGATTTATATAGTGGTTAAAAGAGAAATAAAAATTTTTTTTTTTATATAAAAATAATAACAATTACATCACCAACATTTCCTAATATGTCCAATAAAACAAAATTGTTCTGTAAACTTTTTTGCCCCTGTGTGAACACATAAAATGCTACCAAAAATTCAATAGTACAGAAAAAAAACGTTGAAATCAAATGAGAAATCATGTACACAATACCTTAATAAAAACAATTTTTTGTGATATTAACCTTAACCTCGTTTTTTTGTAAGTCAAACATGTTTTGCATTACATATACACAAAAAGAATATTTAAATAAAACTTAGATAACTTCTTATTTCAATTTTAAATATTTTTTAATAAGTTTGAAAATATGTTTTAAAAACGTAGTCACAACACATGACAAATTGATCATAACTATTGCATAGTCATTTAGCATCATGAATACACCAAACCAAAAACGGTGAAACAGAAAGCGTCAATGAACTTAGACAATACATTCATCTCACTGAAACAAAAAAGTGAACAGCGCCAGAAGGGTTAATCAGAAGATTTCCGCAAACTTGTAATACAAAACAATTAAGTAGGCAGGTGTTGTCATTTAATAATCAATGTAAAACATTTAATCTATGGTAACTTTTAAAATATGTAGGATATTAT
>CAIGQW010000532.1:5870862-5916763 GCA_903798125.1 Danio choprae
TATATAAATAAAATCATGCATAAAACGTTAATTCGTCCCCTGACAACTCAACTCACTTAGCTGTTAGGTTTATAAGCAAAATGATATGCACCTACATAACATGCCCACTTTCAGTACTCCTGCTGCTGTGCTGACTTGACCGAAAGAGAAACAAATCAAAGTCCACCGCTTCTCAAAAACGCCCTAAATAAAACATGTGCCCTTTAAAGCCCTCGACTTATGCAATTCTGCCTAAGCACTTGTGCCTCGTGACAGAAAGAAACATGTTTATGTTGGTCTGCATCCACATCAGGGGCGAGCAACGCTGACAGAGCCCAAACTTTCGCTCTCCAGCAGTTTACATTGCGCCCTTACCGCGACTTTGTTAAATAAACACACGCTGTTTTGCCTCAACAGCAACACGCTGTCACATAAAAACATGTTAAAAGTTAGCAGAGAACGCATTATCCAGCTTTTTTTGAGAGTGCACACGGGGATAAAATGCCTGAAATGTTTGTTGTCCGCGGACGCAGACTCGCAGCCCGCTCGTTTAAAATGGTGGGTAAAGCTAACAAAACGCGCTACGTCGAACAACTTCAACACACTAAAAAACAACTCACCTTTCTCAGCATTTGTCGAGAGTATCTCCTCCTCCTTGGGGTTCGTAACCTGCGTTATTATGGACGTGTTGTCCATGGAAACGAGATGTTAGCTCCTTTTTCCAGCGAGTTCTGGCCGCGTCCGTGTTTCAGCTCGTGCTAACAGCTAGTCGAGTTAATGGCAGATCTCCAGACTGCTGTCGCTCAGGTTAGCGTGGGCGAACGGACTGCAGCCGACCACTAATCTTTGCGTTTTGTTGCATTAAAATACGCGTCGCGGACACACATTTGATCAATCAGCCTGTACGGACGACGCGCATAACAAATAAATCAATTGCGCCAGCGCCGAATGGCTAACAAGTAGTTGGAGGCTGGTTTGCTAATATAAGATAGCGTTAGCGAGCTGACCATGAAAGCGAGCTGACCATGAATAAATGACCCGCGCGACGTCTGAACGCTAGCGTTTAAACTCCCGGAGCAGTAACGTTAATGGAGAACGGCGACATCTGCGGGCTCAAACGATCGTCGGAAACTGCCTCTTCATGTTTTCCCGTGTTTTCTGATTTCTGCTTCCAATATGGAGACGGCGACTGTTTGATATTCACGAGATAGAGCTGAGGAACAGCAGGAGGAGGTATTTTCTGGGAACCCCCTCCCTCGTAATAAAAATAAAAGCACGGCCGGGGCGCTCGCGCAGTCCAACCAATGACAGACAGTCCGCTCAAAGTTGACCGATTTCTTCATCACTGCTTCAGGGTCTCGACTATGCGATTGCGATATTTAAACACAACCCCAGTTATTATAATAATAATAATAATAATAATAATAATAATAATAATAACAATAATAATAATAATAATAATAACAAACATTAATTCTGCGTATCAATTTTATAAACAGTAGAAGAGGAACAGTTAGACCGAGAAATAAGTATCACGATATTGTTGTTTTTTTCAGTGTAATATGTATTCAGTAGCTTTAATATGCGACAAAAAGTTAAAATCTGAAATTTATAATCATAAATATAGGCTATAGTATGAATAGATATGTATCACCTTGTGAAATCAAATATAGGCATACACATCCAAATACACGCTCAGACAATTTTTCATGTGCGTGTATTTTGAAGTGGTAAAGCCTATATTTCTGCATTTGAGATTTTTTAAGGGCTTTCCCAGTCCCCTTAGTTCCATCGCATGGCTCCATCTGCTGTTTAAAGATTTTGTTGCACCTTTGTAAATCAAACATCATTAGTCAACAGGGTTTTTGTTTCGACATTTGTTTTGGTGCAATTTTCGCAACATTCAGGCGTTTTTAAACTAAATTTAATATAGTTACTTTTTCCACATTTTTTTATGTTACAGCCAAAATTCCAAAATGGATTAAATTCATTTATTTCCTCAAAATTCTACACACATTACCCCATAATGACAATGTGAAAAAAGATTTTTTGAAATTGATGCACATTTATTAAAAATAAAAAACCTGAAAAATCACATGTACATAAGTATTCACAGCCTTTGCCGTGAAGCTCTAAATTGAGCTCAGGTACATTCTGTTTCCACTGATCATTCTTGAGATGTTTCAGCAGCTTAATTGGAGTTCACCTGTGGTAAATTCAGTTGATTGGACATGATTTGAAAAGGCATACACCTGTCTATATAAGGTCCCAGGGTTGACCGTGCATGTCAAAGCACAAACCAAGCATGAAGACAAAGGAATTGTCTGTAGATCTCCGAGACAGGATTGTCTTGAGGCACAAGGCTGGGGAAGGTTACAAAAAAAATTCTGCTGCTCTGAAAGTTCCAATGAGCACAGTGGCCTCCATCATCCGTAAGTGGAAGATGTTTGGAACCACCAGGACTCTTCCTAGAGCTGGCCGGCTATCTAAGCTGAGTGATTGGGGGAAGGACCTTAGTCAGGGAGGTGATCAATAACCTGATGGTCACCCTGTCTGAGCTCCAGCATTCTTCTGTGGAGAGAGGAGAACCTTACAGAAGGACAACCATCTGTGCAGCAATCCACCAATCAGGCCTGTATGGTAGAGTGGCCAGACGGAAGCCACTCCTTAGTAAAGGGCACATAATAGCCTGCCTGGAATTTGCCAAAAGGCATCTGAAGGACTCTGAGACCATAAGAAACTAAATTTTCTGGTCTCTTTGGAGTGAATGCCAGGCGTTACGTTTGGAGAAAACCAGGCACTGCTCATCACCAGGCTAAAACTTTCCCAACAGTGAAGCATGGTGGTAGCAGCATCATGCTGTGAGGATGTTTTTCAGCAGCAGGAATTGAAGACTAGTCAGGATAGAGGGAAAGATGAATGCAGCAATGTACAGAGACATCCTGAATTAGAATCTGCTTCAGAGTGCTCTTGCTCTTGTGCAGGACAATGACCCAAAGCACACCGCCAAAATATCAATGGAGTGGCTTCACAACAACTCTGTGAATGTTCTTGAGTGGCCTAGCCAGAGCCCAGACCTAAATCCTATTGAACATCTCTGGAGAGATCTGAAAATGGCTGTACACCATCGCTTCCCATCCAACCTGATAGAGCTTGAGCTGTGCTGCAAAGAGGAATGGGCAAAGATTCCCAAAGACTGATGTGCCAAGCTTGTGGCATCATATTCAAAAAGACTTGAGGCTGTAATTGCTGCCAAAGATGCATCAACAAAGTATTGAGCAAAGGCTGTGAATACTTATGTATGTGTTTTTTTTTTGTTTTTTGTTTTTTTTTTCTCCAAAAAATCTTTTTTCACATTGTCATTATGGGGTATTGTGTGTAAAATTGAAGAAATGAATGAATTTAATCCATTTTAGAATAAGGCTGTAACATGAAAAAATGTGGGAAAAAGTGAAGCGCTATGAATACTTTCCGGATGCACTGTATGTATTATTCATTCATTCATTTTCATTTCGGCTTAGTCCCTTTATTAATCTGGGGTCGCCACAGCGGAATGAACCGCCAACTTATCCAGCATATGTTTTACACAGCGGATGCCCTTCCAGCTGCAACCCATCTCTGGGAAGCATCCACACACACTCATTCACACTCATACACTACGGACAATTTAGCTTACCCAATTCACCTATACCGCATGTCTTTGGACTTGTGGGGGAAACCGGAGCACCCGGAGGAAACCCACGCCAACACGGGGAGAACATGCAAACTCCACACAGAAACGCCAACTGATCCAGCCAAGGCTCGAACCAGCGACCTTCTTGCTGTGAGGCGAACGTGCTGTCCACTGCACCACCGTGAGGCCCCTGTATGTATTAGCCTGTCTTAAACACAGAGTCAGCCAGTGGACAAAATTAGCCATGCAGAAACCTTATTAAAATCCATCTGAATAAATGCATTGTGTATTTTATTTATAGTAACATATTTTTAATTGTTTTAAAATGTATGTACATGTATTAAATTATCACTATATTTTATTCATTATGTAATCAGTAATGCTTTGTCAATACTTGACAATACCAGCCATGCCAATACAGCTCATTTGAACTGAACTGAGTTGAACTGAACTAAACTTTCATGTAACCATTTTTTTTTCAAGCATATCAACAACAAGAATCATTTAATGATGTATAAATTGCAGCACAAGTAAAGAATTTAAAATCTTTATACATTGTCACAATGCATCAAACCACTGGAGTTTTACCTATTTGTCAGTGAAATGTTTTTAATCAAATAAATAATAAAATTATTCATTTATTCTTTCATTTATTAGTAAATTGTGTTATTTCTTTTTTTACATAAATCTGCAAAGTGACGAAACAACATTTTACCCACATTGTTTTATATTTTATTTTCATAAAGGTTATTTGAAGTATAGGCACTCACATTTAATGTACAAGATCACTTGTTTAAATGTAATTTAATACAGGCACTAAAATGTTTTATTTTATTTTATTTCAAAAATCTTATTTGAATAGGAGCTCTACTAGCATTTAATATACAAAACACTTGTTTAAATGTAATTTGATGTGGGCACTAAAAACATTTATTATTTTTAAAATCTTAATCTATATCATTTACCTTTTTGGCATTTTTACTTGTATAAAACTTTGGGGTGCATTCAGCAATTAAATCAGATTTAACTGCATGAAACAACATTTTAGTTTGCGTGAATGCGAGATTGCTTTACATTTTAACAGACATTTGATTTTCTAATAACGTAATTAATTAATTTAGGTAGTCAGAAAGTTGTGATTGCGCCAAAAGACACACTGAAGAAGCAGAACAAGATCAATAGAATTAAATTGTTGTGAGAAACATATACAAGTCCTAAACCCCCAAAGACTGCATTGTGCATTGCAGACCACATTTCTGAAGCTGTTGCTGAAGAAACCAGATGGCTCCACCATCCAACGGACAGCAACAAAAGCAAGTCCTCCACATCCATCCGGCCATCGCGCACCTGTACAATTTAGCGGTGCTCCTTGAATATGTGCGCCTGCTTGACGGACAGTTCTGGTGCCTCCCCTCTGCGGTTCCCGTCCTGATTATAAATACACTCCGTCCACCCCCTCCCGCAACATCCACACCAGCTTCTGCTGCCTCTCACAGTGCACCATCGGCACTGGCACACCGGGACGGATGTATTAGGGAGCAGCCCATACTCACCCCCCTTTTTCTTTTCTTTTTTTTTCCAGTTTTGCGGGGGCTGACATCTGTCTTCAAACATCTGAGCGGCTGTGAAAGGCAGATACAAGGTTAGTACTGAGCAAGTGCACTTCCCTTTGAATTACTGTACTTACTGTAGCCTACGCGTTGTTGTGAACAGTCCCATGTATGGGTGGGCGTTTAGAACTATGCAGCATCAATACATTTAAAATGACTTTGCGTTTATTAATTGTTTATACCGATACAAATCTGATTGTAATGAAGCAGGAGTTGTTCGTTAATTAAATGTAATTAGGAAATAAGCTGACAGTCAAGAGGGCTCCTTGGGGAGTTGAGTGGCCGGTTTTGCAGACTCCTGAAGGATCTCCTGATGTGTGGGAGATCGCATTGCGCTGCAGCTGCCGCACTGTACATGAGCAACTGCTCGGGCTAAAATAGGAAGAGGTTGTACGGCGCAGCTGACTGTGCTTTTCTGCGGAGCTGTGAAGACAGGCACTCCCATTTAAGTCACTGGCTTTTACAGTCTTGAGTTCTGAGAATTAGACTGGATGTGGTCATTTTTGTTTTATAGCCTATCCCTGTTGTGATTGCATATTGATTGCTTAGCATCGTGTTGGGGTTATTAAAGTGCGCAAAATTAAGCGTTCTCCTGTAAAAAGTAGGCTCTTGATGATCTTTGAGTGTGAAATTCACAGCAATTAGCGTATAATTAGTGAGGAGTTTCTTCACTGATGAAAAAAGACAGCTTTTATGGTGATTTTAAAACTTGACACACTGTTGATACATTAACAAATATTATAGATACTTTGTTTCAAAGCAACGAATGAACCTGCTAGAGTCACGGAAAGAGCGCAAATATATATTAACCATGTTTTAATGCTCATATATGAGATAAATTTGTCAATATCCTTTTGTTGTACCATTATAGGCTACACTAATGTTGTATGTAAATATAGACCCACTGCTCCATTATAAATTATATTTAAAAACTAGTTCTGTTGGTGAAACATCTTGTTATATAGGTGTCAAAAACCATGTGATGTCACATCTTTTGACAATGTCACTTGCAGATTATGAACACACTTTCAAAACAGGGATTAGTTAAAAACACATGATATTTTTGGACTTATAAATTCCCCTCAGCCGGTACACCGTAAAAAGTTTGTCTGAGTTTCACACAATTCCTTCACGCTAACCCAAAACAAATCAATTAAGTTAACTTAAACGTTTTTACAAATTGAAGTGGATTGAACATAATTGAATTGAAATGGATTGAACATAAAACAATTAAGATGTCCGATCATAAACCTAGGAATTGTGATGTTTCAACTCATTTTAAATAAGTAGTTTGAACAAGCAGCAAAAGTCATTTTTTGAGTGTATACCATCGTCAGCTGTTGCGTCAGCGTTTAATGATGTTCTTTATTGTCTTTTTAGAGCTAAAATTTCACACGTAGCGTAAATATCCATTATTAAATTCTGAAAACTATTAACGGAGTGTCATTTGACCTGGTTGTAAAGTGTCTGAAAGAAGAGACGAATCAGTGGATAAACTGGGGAGTCAGTGACGTTTGACCTGTAACTGCCATTACAGAAATAATCGGTTAGTATAATATTTCACGACGAATAGACAAACAATAAAAACACAACTAACACAAAGGAAAAAATATTGAAAACTGGTTTAAATTCACAGTATTTTCTAATACCAGTTACAAAGTTTCCTTAAAATATCATTTGTGTTAAGAAAGAAAGTCATAAACACAACACCTAAGTGTGACTAAATTACATTTTTGTGTGAACTTAGCTAGAATCAGTAAGCTGACATTGTATTTACCTTGTTTATTTCCTTCAGTGATCTTTGGATAATTTGATTATGAATGTAAACGGATATTAATGTTCAGACTTCTCTTAAGGTTAACCATGGGGATCAAGGCGGCCCTTCCCAGAATTGAACTTTACATCTACACTGCTGTCCTCGGTCTTGCACTCTTATGGGCAGCCAGCTGGATCATCGAGGCCTCCAGTGGTACACTTTTTTTTATCTATCGTTTTCCTTACTATAATGTTCACATCCATTATGGATGACCTAGAAGACAATAAGTAAAGGTGTGTTTGCATTTGCGCGTTCTGAATCACAGCACTATTTTGCTTATTGAACTCCATGCTGGAATACTGGGGCAAACCAGTCCTGCCACAGCCTTTCTAAAGATTAAATTGATTATGCCTACTTTTCAGTGCATAAACAGAAACATCAGTTTAGCCGGGGGTCTAAATGTTACAGTCACACATTGATAACCCTAAACAACACCGAAGTCTAAATAAGATATGTTATGCAATTTGTATTATCTTACAAAGATTTGTCAGATTTTACAGGACCATTTCATAATCTCATAATATATTTGAGAGTCTGGATTATCACATAGAAGCCTCTGAATACACAGGCTGGCAAAATTTACCTTATGCAATGCTATTAAATTTAGCTCTGGCGCTCACTTGTGTGAATCTGATGTTAAATTTCTATAATACATAGAATACATGTTTAGCTGTCGACAGAGATTGCTTTCATATACAGGGAACAATGTAATTCTGTCATGTTGAAATGAAGCCTGAAATGCACTTTGCTGCTTTTGTGAGTCTTGTTTTCTTTTATTTCCAGAAAATATAAACAGGAGGGCATTTAGGGAGAATGTCAAACCAGGATGGCACTACTTTGGCAGAAGAATGGCACGTATAACAATATTACCTATATTATGTAAATGACTTGTGTTTAATCATGCTAAATCACCATAGTGTTGCTCAAGAGCACCAGGCTAGTGATTACAAGTGTTTCAACAAACAAAACACTTTCAAGACTAACAAAACACATTTTTGTTCTGGATTTTTACAATTAGGACGTATAAATTGAACTGTTGAATTGACGTGAAAATAAAATGTTAAAATTGATATTTTTGGTTATTTGCGTTATGTATGGAGTACTGTTAAAGACAAAAAAATAAACTTGAATGTATACATTTTAATAAACATTTAGCAGGAAAATGATAACTCATTTATCAGAAGCTCAAAGTTATGCAAGTAAACTTAACTGATTTTGAAAAATTGTCAAGACAGAATTTGTATTATTGTTTTAACGTTTAAATATTGTCTTGATGTCAGTGATAAATATGTAGTATTCATACATTTAGACATTATTGTGCAGTCATGAGTTATAAAGTAAGAAATTGAATTAAAATCAATTACTTTAAATGATTACATGCTTTTGTAATCTAAAGGGGTTAATAACACGGTAACCTTTTTAATTTGTTTTACTCGCTCACTCACACTTGCTAATCAGACACAATAGCTTTATTTTTAAAGCTAATAATTTTTTTAGGTTACACTTTATTTTAAGGTGTCCTTAAAATAAGTGTGTAAATGTGTTTAGTGTAGTTATGCCTTTGACTACTGAGCAATATTAATTGATTACTATTTGTATACTTACTACATAGTGAGAGTTAGAATGTGGGTTAGGTTTAGGGTTAGTAGCAAGTAATTATGCAAAATTAATTGTAATTACTATAGTAAAGAACATGTAACATGTGAAACGAGGACACCTTGAAATAAAGTGCTACCATTTCTTTATTAAAAAAGTGCTTGGGTCCAAATAGACCCAGAAAGCAACAATCATCGTATTTTAAATGCATTGTGAGAATGAAGTGCCATTATGTGCAATAATATGTTTGATATATAATCTTGAAGTATATGGATAAAGCCTATTTAATCTTTTTGTGACTGATATCTTCCATCTCTTCAGGATGTGTCAGATTTTGAATGGGTTATGTGGTTTACCACCTTCCGCAACCATATCCTGTTTGCCCTCTCCGGTCATGTGATCTTTGCTAAGATCTGCTCAATGCTGTCTCCAAAGGTATTGTATGATTATTCACCTACTGCACGATGATCAGGTCATTTAGTATTTAAGAGTCATAATGTTTGTGGCAGTTTTGAGAATGTTGAATGATTTGATGTGCCAGCCATTAGCCAATAGTCATAAAATAAAAACATTTTGATATTAACAATGCATGTACCAATGTGAATGTTTGTGTTTTTGTATGCTGTCTAAGAAGACTGAAATTGTTGGATTTAAGGTAACCCTGAGTGTTTTCTTTGATGGATAATAATACTAATACTAGTGCTGCTACAATACTGCACTATAGTGTCATTTGTAATGTTTATCTGTTTAAAACCCAGACAGTATTGTTGCATGTGACAGCTGGATTAAACAAATGTGCTTTTTCACAACTTGTTTATCTACCTCACAGAACAGATCTTTGATCTATATGATGTATGGAGCTCTAGCTGTCCTGATTACTATGGGATGGACATACATCTCTCTCATCCTGTCTCACTGCATCGTCCTCTACAGCGTTGCCCTCGTCAAGAAGAAGTGGCTCTGCTTTGTGGCTGGTCTTACCAGCCTGGCAACATTCAAAATGGAGCCTTTCAGCGCTTGGCAGGTGAGAAAGACAGTGAATATCAGTGAATAAAGCTGTAAAAGCACATCTGGGTCAAGTAAAAATGTACATGAACGTTTACATAGAAAGCACATTAAATGCAAATCACATGTCAAATAACCTTCATGAAGAATAATGTGTCAAAATATGAATTAAATAATGTTCCAAAGTGCAGCACGGTGGCGCAGTGGTTAGCACTGTTGCCTTACAGCAAGAAGGTCACTTGTTCGAGTCCTGCCTGGGCCAGTTGGCATTTCTGTGTGGAGTTTGCATGTTCTCCCTGTGTTGGCGTGGGTTTCCTCAGGGTGCTCCTGTTTCTCCCACAGTCCAAAGACATGCGCTATAGGTGAATTGGGTAAACCAAATTGGCCGTAGAGTATGAATGCCTGTGTGAATGCGAGAGTGTATGGGTGTTTGCCAGTACTGGGTTGTGGCTGGAAAGGTATCCGCTGCGTAAAACTTATGCCAAAATATTTGGCGGTTCATTCTGCTGTGGCGACCCCTGATAAAAAAAGAGACTAAGCCAAAGAAAAATGAATGAATAATGTTGCATTTCCACTGAGCTGTCACGCTCGTGACCACAAAAGTACGAAACACGGGGATTATCAAAACATACACGTATTTATTTACAAACTCACGGGAACATCGACATACAGGAATCTTGGGGTGACAACAACATGGGAGGATGATCGGGATGACGTGCTGACAATACAATACCGGGCAACGGATGAAACAAACTAAGGGGTATAAATACAAGGGGGACATGATGAACTGATAAGACACAGGGGATGAACACAGGTGAAACTAATAGACATTGAAAACGGCGGGAAACAGAACAAAGGAAGCACATGACATGGAACAGACACCTGACATCAGCATTACAGATATAAAAAATGAAACTGAAGTTATTGTATTTTTCTGAAGTTATTGTCATACAAAATGCTATATTTTGAATGATTAAAAACGTTTTGGTGACAGATCGATAATGTTTGAATGGAAGTTGGAAAAATGTGACCCTGGACCACAAAACCAGTCATATCTGAATCTGAAAAGCTGAATAAACAAGCTTTCCATTGATGTATAGTTTGTTATGATAGGACAATACAACTATTTGAAAATCTGTAAAAAAAAAAAAAAAAAAAAGCAAGTTGCATTGAAAGCTGTCAAAACAAAGTTACTAATCAAAAATTACATTTTTATTTTTCTGTATTTGATATTACAGTAGAAGATTTACAAAATATACTCACTGAACATGATCTTTACATAATATTCGAATGATTTTTTGCATAAAAGAAAAATCTATAATCTTGGCTTTTAACATAAGATGGTCCATGGTCCATTAATTAGTCTTTTATGAGACTTTTATTATGTTGTCAATTTCATTGTCTATAAAGTATAGTTAGACTGACTCATATTTTAGTAGGTGTCTTTTGTAAAAATTATAGTACTTTAAACTTGTATACCTTTTATTGTTTAGATGCTTGGAAAAACTTCATCTTTGTATTGTTATTACAGTTAACTCCCTGTGTTCATCCATGTGTTCAGTTTTGTCATTCTCTACATTTGCTTGTGTTACAGGAAGGCTTTGTGACAGGCTCTTTTGATCTGCAAGACATCTTGTTCTACGGAGGCTGTGGTTTCTCCATCATGCGCTGTATGAGTTTTGCCCTAGAGAACTGTGAGAAGAAAGATGGTAACTACAGTTTCATGGATCTGATCAAGTACAACTTCTACCTCCCCTTCTTCTTCTTCGGACCTGTCATGACCTTCGATCGATTCCATGAGCAGGTGAGTCCTGTACATTGACAAGAGGATACTTTCCCTTACAATAGCTTATAAAAAAACTGAATGCATAACAGTAATAGTGTTGATAGTGTGACTCTGGTTAAATGTGCATTGTAATAATCTGATATTCTCAGGCTAACAACCCTAACTTGACCCGTAAAGAAAGAGAAATGTGGAACATCACCATTCATGCTTTGGTGCACCTTGGGGCTATTTTGGTGGTGGATGTCTTCTTCCATTTCTTGTACATTTTGACCATCCCTGGTGATCTGAAGCTTTTGAAGCAATTGTCTGACTGGTCTCTGGGTCAGTTTGACACAAATGTTTAACTTTTGTAAATAGCTAGAAAGAAATTACAAGTGTTTTTTATTTTATTTTATTTTATTCACCGCAATGTTATTAAACTGTATTTCAGCTGGTTTGGCGTACTCTAATCTGGTGTATGACTGGGTGAAGGCAGCCGTCATGTTTGGTGTCATTAACACTGTGTCCAGACTGGACCATCTTGACCCTCCTCAGCCACCTAAATGCATCACAATGCTCTATGTCTTTGCTGAAACGTAAGCATTGTTGTATATGAGCCATAGTTTGCTTATGGAAGCAGCTCATGACATGTACATGTATGTCGAACCAGATCACGTTAACAGTTTCTTCTGATGTTGTCTTTTGCAGACACTTTGACAGAGGAATCAATGACTGGCTTTGCAAGTGAGCAATTAATTACTTGCATCTGTGACCCTGGACCACAAAATTGGTTATTGTATGGTTATCTTGAAGTAATATTCTATTCATTTATTGGCATAAATCAATAATTATGATTCATACAATGCATTTCTGCTATTAGCAAAAATATACTTATGCAACATAAGACTTGTAGTCAAGGGTCCCGTTTCATCTCATGCATCATTTTAATATACTTTGCAATAATAACAGTCAGATCAATCTTTATAACGTGCACCTTCTGTTCTATGTTAAAGATATGTCTATGACTATATTGGAGAAAACCATGATTCAGTCATCAAGGAGCTTCTCGCAACTATCTCCACCTTTGCTATCACAACCCTGTGGCTCGGACCCTGTGATATAGTTTATATCTGGTCTTTCTTTAACTGCTTTGGCCTAAACTTTGAACTGTGGGTTGCAAAACTATTTTCTCTGCCACCATTCTCCACCATTGAGGTAAGATTCCCAGTACATCCACTGAACATCCTTTGAGCCTTTGGGATTTCCATCATTACACTACCAAATCTTTCTCTTTGAATGTTAAATCACGCCCGATAGCCTGCATTTCACTGATATGAAAATATAACAGCATTTGCCTACAATGAGAAGGTAATATTATTTTCTTTCTCCAGAATAATCTTATGTCTGAGGCGATGTCACGCCGCATCAGGGGCTTGTTTAACGCTGTTAACTTCTGGCAAATTATTCTGTACAATGTCCTGGCACTGAACAGTCTGGATTTTGCTCAGCTAGTTGCTAAGAGACTGCTTCTTAAAGGTAAGTGTTTTGTTTTAGGTCATTATATAATAAAACTAAAGGAAACGTAGGTAAAATCATGTTTTATACTGTATATATGATATTTACTTACAGTATGTACAGTGAATATCAAAATTATAGAACAATTTACTAACAATTAATTTATTGATTAACATTAAATTATGTAGTCTAAAAATAACCAAGTAAACAAAATAACAAATAACCTTTAAAACAAAAACATAATTTTGTGGTGAAAACAGTGATCAAAATTAGAGAACAGCAATGATTGTACAAAAGTTTACAGCAGTCCTTACACAGGACATCAATGGTCTCTCATACCACTCTGCTGTGACCTTATCTGCTCTCCTTCAGTCTCTTCCACAATTTACTGACTGTAGTTTCTTAGCTTGTTTTTTTTGGAAATTGTCAGTCAGGTTTAGATCAGGACACTGGAATGTCCTTTTCATTATTTCATTTGCTAGGTGACTGGATGATGAACACGAAGGAGCTTCTAATAAAGAAAGCCAAACTCCTGCTTTAAGAACGCATGACACTTCACCTACAGCTATAAGGCTCATGTACAGTACACTGCTTATGCCGATTGTCAGCATTTTTTCCACGTACTTTTTCGGCATTTATATTGAAGTGGCGCAGTGGGTAGCACAATCGCCTCACAGCAAGAAGGTCGCTGGTTCGAGCCTCACGCTGGGTCAGTTGGCATTTCTGTGTGGAGTTTGCATGTTCTTCCCGTGTTGGTGTGGGTTTCCTCCGGGTGCTCCGGTTTCCTCCCACAAGTCCAAAGACATGCGCTATAGGTGAAGTGGGTAAGCTAAAAAAAAATGTCCGTAGTGTATGTGTGTGAATGAGTGTGTGTGGATGTTTCCCAGTGATGGGTTGCAGCTGGAAGAGCATCCGCTGCGTAAAACATATGCTGGATAAGTTGGCGGTTCATTCCGCTGTGGCGACCCCAGATTAATAAAGGGACTAAGCTGAAAAGAAAATGAATGAATGAATATTGAAGTGATTTTCACTGGTGATGAACAAAGTAATGCGCAAAATCACTCCCTGATGTTAGATGGCGCTTAACAAAAACCAAAGTACCAAGTCATGAGGAAAATGAAGTGAACTGAAACTCACCATCGAATCCTATTTGATCTGCAATTCTTCTCCATCACAACTCCCTCTGGTTTACATTTACATGTACACACCCCTACATGCAGCTCTTATAGTTCGGACACCAATGAAATGAGCAACTCAACATTAATCTTGCCTTGATGCATCTTCTTCAGCAAACCAAAATATTGAGCACGAGGTGCTTTTTTAAAATGATGCCTTTACACCCGTGTTTTGCAAATTGGTGTGCACATTGGTGCCCAAGTTTAGCATTAAACTTCTTACTAACTTCATAAAACTTTTTACTAACTTCTTTACACACTTTTCAAAATGAAATATTAGAATTTTTTCCAGGTGTAGGGTTAAACTGCTCATTCTCTGCATTATCTTGTCCAAACATCAAATACCTCATTATATTTTTATACTGTGTTTCAGAATACACGTAGCTCATGAAATGTGCCTTTTTTGCCTATAGGATAACTTTAAATAGGACAAAGCAGTGACCTTGAAATGTATACAATTGTAGGTTGTTCTCTAATTTTGATCTCCACAGTAAATGAAAATCACCTTTAAATTGCATACATATGGATCTATGTAAAACAAAGTTCATTAACTGCAAAATAATCCCCTAAGAAATGAAAAAACGCATGAAGAGTACACAGAGAATAACAGAACCCTTGTGTTTCCCTCAGGCTTCCCCTTTTCCACTCTGTCGGTGCTGTTTGTGACTTACTGTGGTGTGCAGCTGATAAAGGAGAGAGAGCGAAAGCAGGCTCTACTGGATGATCCGGAACCAGTGCCGCCCCCAGAGGCTGGCAAACCCAAGGCCGAGTAGAGGACAGAGAGGTCATTGAATCCGATCCAGCTCTTGAGGTCCCTCTTGTTAATTCTGCCCCTGAGCTTTCATGCCAGACCGATGCAGTGCCGTCACTATGGTCACTGCTTTGCACAAGTCTGTTTTAAAAACACAAGATGTTTTTTAACTGTGAATAGTTCTGAAGTGCACTTGCTGTAGCCAAACGCAAACCTGTCCAACGATATAATCTTGCACAGACTAACCAACAAGTGCATTTTTTATTTATATTGTCAGTGGATTTGACTATTTAAAGGATGGGCTTGACAAATATTTTATGAATAAATAATGTGTTGAACAATAAAAGAAAAATGAAAAAACAACATTTTCAGGCTTGTCTTTGGTTTCGGTCCTTCTTTATATTCTTAATAATGTTACAACTATGTATTTTGGTATTAATGAGATAGTATTATAATTATATTAATATTTCAGTTTTTTATTTTCAATTTAGTTTCAATTTAATGTTAAGGTTAAGGATTAAGTTAATTATGGGTTTTTGTCCTTTTATATATTTTTTATTTGTACATTTATTTTATTACTTTTAATTAAATGTATTTTAGTATGCCACATACAGTATTACACAAAAGTAAATGAGAAATGTTGCCTTGGCATTAACTTGCTAAAATTGTATTTCATTATATACTAATTTATATTAACTTTAAGTATCTTTTTTAATCTTTTGATTTTAGGTTATCATAATAAGCCAGACATAATAACATTATTACAACATACATTAAAACCAGCTTGCTTTTTATTTGACATGGGTTATTTTACTAAACTGCTTCTGACCACACACTGTAGTCACTCCACAATAAACTTTCCGTTACTCATGTCACACTCTCGCAGATGAGACAGTGTGAACACATTGCCCTATTAGGCTTTGTCCTACATCGAGCTTTGAGTGCCACACTAGAGATTTGAGTTGATTAATGCGCTTAAAATATACGCTGATGAATACTGTAGGTTTGCCATGCTGTTATCAGCACACAATTACATATCTCCTAGTTTTCAGTCTCCTTAGGAATTATTTCATTACCTTACATGCGGTATAAGCAGAACATTTGCCTTTCCCTTGTCTGCATATGACTCCTTCCAGAATTGCAGGTACATTTCAAGCATTTTCAAAACACCTAAATGTGGGAACGTTAGATTTTGTTTCTAATTGTTCAAGATGCTAACCTCAAACCTGGTACCACATATAAAACTGGATTTTTATGTCTTTTCATTATATTACAGTTTTTTTTTTTAAAAAGTGCATGAGAAAATCACCGGAATAACGGAGTTGAAATAATTAATCTACTATTAGTGTATCCTAATTTTTATTTTTATTTTTAGAAATGAATAAGAGAAGATTAATGACATGCCTCAATGCTATATGGAGTTTCTCATCAGAGGAAGTGAAATCACATGCTTTTTCTATTAGTGCTTCAAAGATTTCTGTGCCTTTTTATAACCCATGTAACAGAGTTAAATTAGTTAAAGTTAGAATGGGGGATGGGGATAGGTGTTCCATGCCAATGTTTTTCAAATATAGAAGTGTGAATATTTAGTAGTGTAAATTGTTTTGAAAAATAATATAAGGTTTTATCTAGGATGTACCAGCAATTCTGGAATCACCCATAAATACTATTGAAAATACAAGTTCTATTTTGGCATAATGTTTCATGAGGAACCTTTATCATTCATGAACGCTTTCCATTGCATAAGATTCTTTAAAGAGGACAACATTTTTAGAGTATTCAAATGTTAAAAAGAACTGTTTGTTCATTCATTCATTCATTTTCCTTCGGCTTAGTCCCTTTATTCATCAGGGGTCGCCACAGCGGAATGAACCACCAACTTATTCAGCATATGTTTTACACAGCGGATGCCCGTCCAGCTGCAACCCAGTACTGGGAAACATCCATACACACTCATTCACACACATACACTACGGCCAATTTAGTTTATTCAATTCACCTATAGCACATGTCTTTAGACTGTGGAGGAAACCGGAGCACCCGGAGGAAACCCTACACAAACACGGGGAGAACATGCAAACTCCACACAGAAATGCTAACTTGTCCAGTCGGGACTCGAACCAGTGACCTTTTTGCTGTGAGGTGACTGTGCTAACCACTGAGCCACTGTGTCGCCCCAAGAACTGTTTACTAAAATGCAATGTTAAATGTTTACTTTAAGTGCAATTTTTGTGTTTTAACCATTCCTGTTCTCCCTCCGATTTCCACAAGTAAAAAATGTTCTGTTGACACTGTGGAAAACTTGGACAGGTTCAGTTCTTGCCATATCATGTTCCCCTCTATCATCAAATTACAGCAATTTTGTCAATTGAATGTTAGCATTACTTGTTTGTATCAGTTGATGCTAAGGGATGTGCATCCACTAGAGTGCTTCACTAGGTGGACATTTTAAATCTCAAAGCAACAGGCAGCTCTACTTCTGTTTTATCTCATTGTGAATGTAGTCTAATGTTTCTTTTGTGTCTCTTTATAATTTTCTTTTCAAGTTATTTTCACAACCATCTTGAGAAACTCTACCATCCTTCTCCATAAGATCTACAACTTAATAGTCCCAGTGAGCGACTTGTCAGCTGTTGTGGTGATCTGTTTTGCATGGGGGGGAAGGGAGGGACAGCTTGAATTTCAGGCTCTAAGTGTGGCTCCTTTGCGCATTTCTATATATAGATAGACAGACAGTAGCTGATAGCTTGAGACAGCTGAGGATAGAGGCCATAACAACGTGGCACATCCTCCACTTCCCGTTCTCTTTTAGAGTCCTCGTGTTAATACAGTCAGTTCAGTTCTGTAGTAGGAGAGGACCAGGACACCCCTCCCTCCTGCTGGAATATCACCTTAAACCATAACAAGATGGCTTCCATGTCAGTGGACCCGGTGACAGAGCCACGGATGTACCAGCAAACACTCCTACAAGATGGACTCTGTGATCTCCTGGATGCCAACAAGTTTGTGGACTGCATTTTGAAGATCAAGGACAAAGAGTTTCCTTGCCATCGGCTAGTGCTGGCCGCTACCAGCCCGTACTTCAAAGCCATGTTCCTGTCAGACCTGGAGGAGAGCAAAAAGCGGGAGATTGTTCTAAAGGACATCGAACCTGGGATCATGGGAATGATCCTGAGGTACATTTACACCTCGGATATCAACCTAACTGAGCAGAACGTCCAGGACATTTTCATGGCGGCCAACATGTATCAGATCCCATCGATCTTCAGCGTGTGTGTGTCGTATCTCCAGCAAAAGCTGGTTCTCAGTAACTGTCTGGCTATCTTCAGACTGGGACTCTTGCTGGACTGTCCAAGGTTGGCCATGGAGGCACGGGACTTCATCTGCGACCGGTATCTCCTCATCATCCGGGACCAGGACTTCCATCAGTTGGGTCCCAGCGAGTTGGCGGCGATCATCACATGTGACTCCCTGAACGTGGAGCGAGAAGAGTCTGTGTTTGAATCTCTCATGGACTGGGTGGAGTATGACACAGATGAGAGAACCAAAGACCTGGCCGAACTTCTACACTGCGTACGTTTCCGTCTCATGCCGACAAATTACTTTAAAGAGAAAGTCGAGGGGCACCGATTGATTAGGACCAATCAGGAGCTCAAGAAGGAACTCCAGTTGATAAAGGATGCACAGAAAGGACTGCTTCACAGGATCAAAAGGTCATCACTCAGGAAAGAAGGAGCGACGGCAGATTCTGAGGACGAGGATGAGGAGGGTTTGTTGCCGGGGATCCTAAATGACAACCCACGTTTTGGAATGTTTCAGTCGGACCTTATATTGATGATTAACAATGCAGGAACCGTTGCGTATGATGTTGGTGCAAACGAGTGCTACATGGCGTCTTCATCCACAGAAATCCCTAAGAACCACTGCAGTCTCGTGACGAAGGAAAATCAGATCTTTGTAGTCGGAGGTCTGAGATACAATGAGGAGAACAAAGATCAGCCCTTCAGTTCATACTTTCTTCAGGTAAGATCCCCATGTCTTGCTAATAATGCTAAATATGTTTGTATTACAAATGAATGATTCAATGATCATGAATCTGTGGTTCCAAAAATACCCCTGTGAGAACAACCCGGAGGGTCCATTTGGCTCCAGGACAGCTGTTAAAGCTTTAAATCGTGTGTCATGTTTTTAATATGCCAGCATGACAAACTTTCCTCATGCATGACACACCTTCCCAATGGATTGTGTGGAAGGAATCGAAGAAAATAACATATGAGAAAGGATTGATGTGTTTTAGTTGTCTTTATTCCACAGTTTGATCCCATGAGCTCTGAATGGCTAGGGATGCCATCACTCCCAAACCCTCGCTGTCTGTTCGGACTGGTGGAGGCTGAGAACTCCATTTATGTGGTGGGAGGAAAAGAGCTGAAGGAAGGAGAACGTGCACTGGATTCTGTGATGATCTACGACAGACAGTGAGTACACAAATGATTCTTAGTAACACAGTTTTGGTCAAATGTAAAACTAAAAACTGTATGAAATTAACCCACAGTCTCACAGATAAATGCTTCCTCAAAATAATCACTTTATTGATGAAATATTGTTACTTAGGCTTTTTTTCAGAATGTGTTTAATATTATTTTAGGTGTCAGGTATATGCATTCAAAAAAGCAATTGTCAATGTCTATTTTTTCAGAGGCTAGCTATTCTAGTTAGCTAGCTAGATTTTAGTTGTTTAATTAGGTCTTTATATTTCACACAAAACATTAATCAGGTCAAGGACCAGACTTATTAAGATATTACCAGAATGACCCAATGAGAGAGATATTTGTTGTATTTTTTTGAAAAGATTTCACTTTAGCCTGTTTCTGATTGGAGAAAGTATCACCCTGTTTTCCAAAATCATAAGCAACACGATTAAGGAAAACTTAATGGATGAAATGCTGTATCTCAGTAGACAGGATTTGACATGATCATAGATCATAGTGTTTTTAGATGCCTTATTGCCTGCCTTCCTCCATATGTTGCTTGCATAGGCAGTATTTATAAACCAGAAGTTACCGATTCACTGCTGTCACTACTGAATCAATATTTGACTTAGTGAATCATTACTTAAATACAATCATTACGTTCCCCTTACTCGTAAAATAAAACCCTGGTCAATAGGATGCAGCTTGACATGACTCAATGCATTCTTTAAAAATAATAATTAAATTTTCACACAGGTCATTCAAATGGGGAGAGTCAGACCCTCTTCCGTATGCAGTTTATGGCCATGGAATCGTTTCCCACAAAGGAATGGTCTACGTGATTGGTGGAAAAACTGAGAGCAAGTGAGTGCTCAAGAACCTGATTTTTTTTCAATCTGAAACACAATGCCAGGTTGTTGTACTCGGTTTTCATAATGAAATATGATGATCCAGGAAATGTCTGAGGAGAGTGTGTGTCTATGACCCCTCGAAGTTTGAATGGAAGGATCTGGCACCCATGAAAACGGCCCGCTCTCTGTTCGGCACTGCTGTTTACAAAAACAAAATCTATGTGGTGACTGGAGTCACTGACAACGGCCTGACTAGCACAGTGGAGATCTATGACATCGCTAGCAACTCGTAGGTCACACTTTTAATCATGTTATATTACGTATATTACAAGCTCACATGAGACAATTTAACTCACTTTGTTTACTTGTGTGTCCCCTACTCAGCTGGTCAGAGTTTGTGAACTTCCCTCAGGAGAGAAGCTCTCTTAACCTGGTTGAACTGGGCGGCTTTTTGTATGCTATCGGTGGTTTTGCTATGATGCCTAATGAGACTACCGAAAAACTGGAGCCCACTGAAATGAACGACATATGGAAGTGAGTGTTTACATGAAACTACAACAGCTTCAGTGAAACTTGAAAGTAAAGTTGAGATCTGAACTTGTGATTTGCTTGTCAGGTTTGATGAGGAGGAGAACTGCTGGAACGGGATCCTGAGGGAGATCCGTTATGCTGCAGGGGCCACAGTGCTTGGGGTGCGTCTGAACACTTTGAGACTCACAAAGATCTGATCTACAGCTGTCATCTATATGGAAAGAACCTTGAAAAACAATGACCCTGTCTTCAAAAACACAGGCACTCAAACCTATGTACACTAGAAAGATTTTGACTGTGCTTTTCTCTCTCTACTCAAACTACAGTTTCTCATATCTCTCACACATTGATGACAATGTTGGCTTATATTGATTGCTTTCATATGATGTCACGACATTAGGGTAATATCTCCCTTGTGGGCAAAACAATGATATTTCATCTTATGCATCTACATAATTCCTTCAGAGAAAGAAAGGAGAAATTGAAACGGCAGCATTATTGACCCATCCTGATCTAAAGTACCTCTAACTGTCAGTATTTTGTATGCTTTTTTGTGCAGTTAAAGTGTAAATTAAAATGCAAAGTCTACATATAAATGGCAGAAGTGAACAAATACATTTTCCCTACCAGCAAGTATAAAGGTGCAATAGGTTGTCTTTAGAAATTATTTTTGTTTAATCAGGATGTAAAGACTCTTTACATCCTGATTAAATTCAATTCAATTAAAGGCGACACGGTGGCTCAGTGGTTAGCAATGTCGCCCCACAGCAAGAAGGTCGCTGGTTCGAGTCCCGTCCGGGTCTGTTGGCATTTCTGTGTGGAATTTGCATGTTTTCCTTGTGTTCGCGTGGGTTTTCTCCAGGTGCTCCGGTTTCCCCCACAGTCCAAAGACATGCGCTATAGGTGAACTAAATAAACTAAATTGGCTGCAGTGTATGAGTGTGAATGGGTGTGTATGGATGTTTCCCAGAGATGGGTTGCAGCTGGAAGGGCATCCGCTGCGTAAAACATATGCTGGATAAGTTGGCGGTTCATTCCGCTGTGGCGACCCCAGATTAATAAAGGGACTAAGCCGAAATGAAAATGAATGAATGAATGTATGAGTGTGAATGAGTGTGTATGGATGTTTCCCAGTACTGGGTTGCAGCTGGAAGGGCATCTGCTGTGTAAAACATATGCTGGATAAGTTGGCAGTGCATTCCGCTGTGGCGACCCCTGAAGAATAAAGGGACTAAACCGAAGGGGAAAAAAAAAAGAATGATAAATTAAATAAAATAAGGTGGTCCAAATGTATTTATATGTAATTTCAAAATTCTGTGGAAGGTGTAGGACCAAGACAAGTTTGTCCAATCAAAACATTCGGTCCGAACATTATGATAGGCTGTCCTACTTTGCATACCTCTGTGCACCCTCTTTGCGCAGAAATAATTACATATAACACCAGCATGTTCACAGATGCGACAGAATGGCAGGCAAACGTCAACAACATGAACCTTTTCGTCAGGTTGAACCTATTGTAAATACTAACTGTACTATAAACCACTTTCTCTGTAAATGTTATGTGATGTATTGTAGTGATTGACCACAAGTTCTCAATGGGATTCAGCTCTGGAGAGTTTCCAGGTTATAGACCCAAAATTTCAACGTTTTGGTCCCCGAGCCACTTAGATATCACTTTTGCCTTATGGCACGGTGCTCCATCATGCTGGAAAATGCAGTGTTCTTCACCAAACTGTTGTTGGATTGTTGGAAGAAGTTGCTGTTGGGGGGTGTTTTGGTACCATTCTTTGTTCATGGCTGTGTTTTTGGGCAAAATTTGTTTGTGAGCCCACTCCCTTGGATGAGAAGCAACCCCACACATGAATGGTCTCAGGATGCTTTACTGTTGGCATGACACAGGAGTAATGGTAGCGCTCACCTTTTCTTCTCCGGACAAGCCTTTTTCCAGATGCCCCAAACAATCGGAAAGGTATACTTTGCCATACTTTTTGCAGAAGATCAATCTGTCCCTGATGTTTTTTTTTTGGAGAGAAGTGGCTTCTTTGCTGCCCTTCTTGACACCAGGCCATCTTCCAAAAGTCTTGGCCTCACTGTGCGTGCAGATGCGCTCACACCTGCCTGCTCCCATTCCTGAGCAAGCTCTACACTGGTGGCACTCCGATCCCACAGCTGAATCCTCTTTAGGAGTTGTTCCTGGCGCTTGTTGGATTTTCTTTGATGCCCTGAAGCCTTCTTAACAAGAATTGAACCTCTTTCCTTGAAGTTCTTGATGATCCTAGAAATTGTTGATTTAGGTGCAATCTCACAATATCCTTGTCTGTGAAGCCATTTTTATGCAACGGCTGCACGTTTTTTTGCAGGTCATCATGGTTAACAATGGAAGAACAATGATTTCAAGCATCACCCTCCTTTTAACATGTCAAGTCTGCCATTCTAACCCAATCAGCCTGACATAATGATCTCCAGCCTTCAACATTCTCACCTGAGTTAACAAGACGATTACTGAAATGATCTCAGCAGGTCCTTTAATGACAGCAATGAAATGCAGTGAAAAGTTTTTTTCAGGATTAAGTTAATTTTCATGGCAAAGAAGGACTGTGCAATTCATCTGATCACTCTTCATAACATTCTGGAGTATATGCAAATTACTATCATAAAAACTTAAGCAGCAACTTTTCCAATTTCCAATATTTATGTAATTCTTAAAACCTTTGGCCACGACTGTACTGTCTGTTTGCATACATACATACATGCTAATGTAGCCTGCTATTATGATAAATAAACATGACCTCTGATGGTTATGTATTTGTATTCCAGTGTACTACTGAGTCACATACTGAAATATAATAGTCTTAATTACAACACAATCTTCACACTGTTCGTTTCAAGACATTTGACCCTAATTGCTTTTCATATCAAATTGCCCTGGATAGTCCCATCCCCACCCATTTAAATAATGTTACAAAACCAGTATAAACTGACTAAGACATTCTTTAAAGATATATTTTGTGTTCAACAGAAAAAAAAAACCTCATAAAGGTTTGCAATCACTTGAGATTTTCATTTTTGTGTAGACTTTCCTTTGAAACAATACTGACGATGAAATTTGCATTGCTGACTAACTGCACACTGTAGCATGGACGTAAAACTGATGTATACTTTGGGCTTAACAAATATCACAGACTTTGTTGGTTAAATGTTGATGTTGTTAGTATAATATTTGAGCGTTTTAAAGCCAAGTCATACAGAATATCTTTTATGATACAAATGGTGTAAAAAAGACACTGTTCTTTCAAGAAATCTCAGCAGATGGAGACAAACACAAGGCCATCAGTTTTTTTTTTTCATTCAAAGGCTGTTAGTCAATTAAGTGTTAAATAAGTTCAATCTTGTTTACATACCCATGAACATTGATTTCTATCATTACACGTTATTTTACAACTGAACAATAACCTAATTTACTGTAGAAAATGACCAAACTAATATGAAAACATTAACAAAACATAAATGTCTGGTAAACAATGTGTCAGTGTACATCGTCTTAAACCCTTTAGAGCCATGTGAAAATAAATAACGAGTGAAAGTGTAATTACTAATTATGTGTCAAATTTATTGTTTTGATAATATGACTGACTTAAAGAAGGTCTAGAAGTGCAAAAATAGTCCGTTAAAAATGACACAAAATAAACGTTTAATTCAGAACATAAAATACAACATTAGAGTTGACATAAGAATGTGAGAATTGGATTTATATTGTTTGGAGAATAGCTGACATTTTTATTAATATAATACAATCTCAATTAATTCACCTGTTTAAGGGCTCTATTAATTTTATGACCTACAATAACAGCAATAACAATTACAGGTTAAACAGTCATACATCTGAGCATCGCCAAAGACATAAACCCTTAATATTTCTTCAAAAGTTTTTTAAACAAAACTTTTTTTTACCAGCTGTCAACAACATTCAGATTAGTCATTCATAATTTAAATTCTTCAAAGGGGAAGAGAGAATTTAAAGGAAAATAAATGTCATTTGTTTAAATGTAATAAGGTGCTTTTTAAAAACTGTACGCAGGTATACGTGTCTGTGGTTTGATGCCTCTTTAGCGGCTGCTCAATATTATGGCATCATGGAAAGCTTATTCACTTTCACTGTGACCGTTCCCTAAGATGATGGACACCGTCAGCATGTCTAGTGTTCTCGAATGTGGCATCTACGCACACATACAGTTGAAGTCAGAATTATTAGCCCTCCTGAATTATTAGCCAACCCTGTATATATTCTCCCCCAATTTCTGTTTAACGGAAAGAAGATTTTTTTTCAACAAATTTCTAAAGATAATAGTTTTAATAACTAATTTCTTTTATCTTTGCCATAATGACGGTACATAACACTTTACTAAATATCTTTTAAGATACTGATATTCAGATTAAAGTGCAATTATTAGGGTAATTAGGCAAGTCATTGTATAACGGTGGTTTGTTCTGTAAACAATCGAAAAAAATATTGCTTAAGAGGGCTAATAATATTGACCTTAAAATAGTTTAAAAAAAATTTAAACTACTTTTATTCTAGCCAAAATAAAACAAATAAGACTTTCTCCATACATAAAAAATATTATAGCAAATATAGTGTAAAATGCCTTGCTCTGTTAAACATCATTTGGGAAATATTTGGAAAAATGTAAATAAAAATTCACAGGAGGGCAAATAATTTTGACATCAACTGTATCTATGCAAAATATAATGTAAGAACTAAAAAAAGTTTTTAAACTGAAGCTAAACTGACTGAACATTTCCACCATCAAGACCTGTGTTATTCAGTATATATACACCACAGGATATCGCCCTAAATTCAAACAATGCTTCTAAACAAACGATGACATAAAATAAAGCATCTACAACCAATAAATAATAAACTGAAAGCTTTATGAACCGAATACATGTCAAGCCGTTTTAACATTTAATCTACAAACCATACTAGATGCTAGTATTCCATTTAGTACAGGTATACTAGTGCTTATGTTTAGTTAGTATATTTTTAAAAGAAACTAATCTACTTATTAATTAGATTCTAGAGCTTATTCTTTACTTACTAGTACCTTTTTAAAAGATACTAGTGCTGGGATAATAAGTTGATGTTTTGGGATTTATGGGCTGAATTAGATTTTTGGACAGTAACGCAATTCTCTCTGGAATATTGACTTTCTGAGCTCAGATTGTGACAGCAGATGGCGCTCTAGGCTACTTTTTTTATACACACTTAATGAGCACTAATAAGAGAGCTTGTGCTTTCGGTCATGTACTGTAATTAGAAAATGTAAATATAGCTCACATATGAACACAATTTGCATAAACATTCTCATTATATTTAATTTTTATTACTTAGTAGGTCTGGTGTAAGCCAGAAAGTTACGATCAAGTCATTTTCGCTTAAAGAAGAAAGCTCTTAAAGAAGAAAGCTATACGGTCCCAGCGGAAGCAGGACTAAAAATAATACAAGACAAACAGCCCTGCACAGACCTCTAGGCTGTAGGTCTGGGTCTGTATGGGACGGCTACTGGGTCTGGGACCCTGACCACGGTCTGCCAGTTATTGACCGGTTTTTAATGTTAAAAAGACTTGCCACACTGAATATGCTTTAGTCTTATTTATTACTCTACAAATATACTGCATATTGACGTGTAACTGTCTAACATTTAGTACTCTACATCTGGCTAACCTTTAGCATTTTCCCTAATACTTTTTGTCTAACTAGGGTTTAACAAAGCACAGAGGAGTCCATCAATATGTGAATGGCAGGGATTTCAGAATGAGAACAGACGAGACTAACATAAAATTTCAAACTCACATTGAAATGATATGAAAACACAGAGCAGTCATTACAGGATCCTGGAGTCTGTCCTTCCAGTGGAGAAGAGCGGCATAACGGAGCGCAGATGAGAATTTGATGGTCCTCCTTCAACCGAGTGAAGCACAGATGATGGAAAAGAGACCATGCCGTGCAGATGTGGGCTGACGTCCGTCAGTGTTTCCATCCCTACAGTGTTTGTGTGATTGGCAATAGTGGAGGAGTCCAGCAGAGGAGGGTTTCTGACCTGCAAACACTTCTCTCGGTGGGTTTTCAGCATGTTGGAGAAGCGGAAACGCTGACCGCAGGCTTCACAGGGGTAAGGCTTCTCTCCAGTGTGTGTACGCCGGTGTCGCTTCATATTCGGTCGACTCGTGAAACTCTTTCCACAGATCTCACATATATACGGTTTCTCTCCTAAAAAGAACCAGCAGACCTCTCAGAATGACTAGGGATTTCCACTAATTTCCATTTTTTAAAGGGACAGTTTATGCAAAAATGAAAATGTACTCACCATTTACTCACCCTTAAGTGGTTCCAAACCTTTATGTGCATTTTTTTCTGTTGAAGATATTTTGAAGAAAGTTGGAAATCTGTAACCATTGACGTCCATAGTAGGGACAAAAAAAACCAAAACACTATGGGTGTCAATGGTGTCTCAAAATATTTTCTTTTGTGTTCAACAGAAAAAAAGAAAGTGAAACGGGTTTGGAACAAGTTAAGGGAGAGTAAATGATGACCGAATTCAAACTTGTGGGTGAACTAACCCTTTAAGGATTATTAACCTTTTGATAGTCTTCAGTAGCCCTTGTCACCAGCATAACAAAATGTGAAAATGTCACTCAAAACCAGTGCTGATGAAAGTTATTTTTAAAAATAATGCATTACAATTTTGTATTACTTCATTTAAAAAGTAACTAAATATGCTACTTAGTAACTTAAAAAAAAAAAGTAATGTGTGACGTTAATTTTGCATTATATTTCAATCTGGGCTGGGGTTTTTTTGTTTTTAATAATATAAAAATATATATTTTTGACAAATGTGAAAAGTCCTTTAACACCAGAAGGGAAATATGAAGTTAATAAACCTCAGAAAAGTTGTACAGTTGAGGCACAGCTCAAACAATCCTTTCATTAGTGCTACATTTGAGTTGGATAAATAATTAAATGCTTAAAAAAAAAAAAAGGTCAACACTCTTCAGCAATACATTTTCAGAATTAATAAGCTTGTAATCATGTTAAGGGATGGTGAATCTGTTTTGAATGCTTGAATAAATACATCCTCACATTTAAACTAGAACTACAGTAAGTATCAGGTTTACACGTCTTATCTGCACTGATGTTTCTCAACATGTTTATTGACAGTCAATAAATGATTCTTTTTGTCTTTTGACTAAAAATACTACTCAGATATGTTTTATTTGGAAATCATAAAGCAATACATAATTTTACTAGTTAAAATGTATTCTGATTACTATTAACTCATGTTACTTGCAATATCACCCACAAAACTACTCAAAGCAAAAGCATCCTCAACCAAATGAAATTTTATTGTAAATAAATTGTTACTGGAAGCATGTTATTTTCCTTGCAAATGTACAAAGAATATTGTGCACATTAAACAAAATCTGAAGAATGTGAAAGAGCCCACATTTACTGATGAATGTCCATGACTTGTTAAAAGCTTAGGCCATATGCCACATTTACACTGCAGATTTTGAGGACCAATTTCATTTTTTTTTTTTTTCAGATTTTCTTTTTGGACGACTCGCATCTTATTTGAAAAGTAATTCAAATTTTCTGACAAGTTGAATTGTTATAGTTTTTGACAGAAAAGTTCACATTTGACCATCTTTTTAGCCAAAGCTTATTTGTGCATGTAGGGTGATGTGATTTATGCACAGTTTGATCAAAACGGTTTGTCCGTATGATGTATACAGTACATTAAATGTATATTGCTTACAAGATGGATGTGCGCTCTCTCTCTCTCTCTCTATCTCTCTCTTTAATATACTCTGTACATTTTTTATATGTTACATGTCTAAATTACTCGTGTCTCAAAACGGCACGTTTTTGAGTTGCATGCTTAATCGATCATCGATAAGATGTATCCATTTAAAGATTGTCAACTATTAATTAACCATTGATTAATCATTGGCATCCTTTGTAAAAAAGGATTCGAAAAAGTGCAATACTTGTGTTAGAACATCTCACCTGTGTGCGTCTTCATGTGTTCATCAAAATACTGTTTCATATTGAAGTCCTTCCCACACCACTGACACATGAACTGCTTGTGTCCGATGTGGATGCTCATGTGAGAGCGCAGCTGGTATTTATACTGAAAACGCTCACTGCACACCTGAAGGACAACAAGTGGACAAGTTTAAAACATTTCACTTTGACAATGATGGTTATAAAACATTATGGCAATATTAAACAGATTGTTCTGCTTTAAGCTAAAACATTAAATTTACAAACATGAAGTTTATTGGGCTCTGGTTCCGGAACTATTTTTCTCAATATGTGTTCCCCATAGGCAGTTTTTTTAATTATTTTTAAAGCATTTTAAGCCATATCTGTAGCACAAACAAGATTTTTAATGTCTATGTGAAATCAAAATTTGCAATGTTTATTTTGTTAGTGCACATTGTTATTCTTTAGCTGAATAATTAATTCATGTAACTAAATCGACTGAATGTTTTTATGTGTTGATCATCTTCAAATCAAAGTCTGACCATTTGATTCCACATTTGGATTGGTGGTCCTTCTCTGATGACATCAGCCACAATATTTTTAACCACGCCTCTCTTACCATTTGCTATGAGGGAATGCTGCACAAAAAGAAAGCCCCGCCCCCACTCAATATTCTGTTTCAGTTGGAAGTACATCAATATACTGAAAAAAAAAGTCTCAGCAACTTCCACTTCATGCAGACTTTAAAAGTTTATTAGTTATTGTTAAAAAAATCAATAACTTTTTACTTCATGTTGCATCAAAGCAGAGTTCATTAATCATTATGACCATTCCAAATATGGTCAATAATGACCTTCTGATTCTAGGGGTATTTTATGGAGTAATAAATGAGCATAAAACCATTTCTGGAGTATTTCAGAACTTACCTAAGCCACATACCTATATGTAGATATCAGAGAACAATTTAACTTATTGAATCCATGCGGTATATGGCACCTTTAAATAAAAACAGGCACAGTTTCTCCTACTGTATGGCTTTATTTGAGCATCATTTTCATACCTCACACTGGAAAGGTTTTTCTCCTGAATGCTGGAGCGAGTGGACCTTCAGAGACATGCTCCTTTTAAAGGACTTGCCACAGGTCTCGCAGGTGAATGGCATCTCTTTTGTGTGGGCTGAAGATGAGCAAATGCAACAGACTGACTATCAAATCTATTATTGTTTAGAGTATAAGAGAGACTGTGAGCGAAGATCTGAGAGTGAAAATAACAATAACCCAACTCACCGACCATGTGCTTGCGTACATGAGCCATTGTGTAGAACTTCTTCTCACAGATCTCACAAGTGTACTTCTTCTCGGCATAGCCATGAACGATTTTATTGTGCTCATGAAGCGACCAGAGCTTTCTAAAGGCTTTTCCACAAGTCAGACACTGCAAAACCAGACAAACATATACTTTCAGATACAATCATGTAAATTGTATTTACTTTCGTGTCTGTACTGGTTTTACTTGTTCATGTAACAAATAGATGTTTATGTTATATAAAATAAGCTTTTACAAAGGTCACTGGTTCGAGCCTCGGCTGAGTCAGTTGGCATTTCTGTGTGGAGTTTGCATGCTTTCCTATGTTCACGTGGGTTTCCTTGGGGTGCTGCGGTTTCCCCCACAAGTCCAAAGACATGCATAATAGGTGAATTGGGTAAGCTAAATTTTCCAGTGTATGTGTGTGAATGAGAGTGTATGGGTGTTTCCCAGTGATGGGTTGGGGCTGGAAGGGCATCCGCTGAGTAAAACATATGCTAAAGCGACTAAGCCGAACTCACAGCAAGAAGGTCGCTGGTTCGAGCCTCGGCTGGGTCAGTTGGCGTTTCTGTGTGGAGTTTGCATGTTCTCCCCGTGTTGGCGTGGGTTTCCTCCGGGTGCTCTGGTTTCCCCCACAAGTCCAAAGACATGCGGTATAGGTGAATTGGGTAAGCTAAAATTGTCCGTAGTGTATGAGTGTGAATGGGTTTGAATGGATGTTTCCCAGAGATGGGTTGCAGCTGGAAGGGCATCCGCTGCGTAAAACATATGCTGGGTAAGTTGGCGGTTCATTCCGCTGCGGCGACCCCAAATTAATAAAGGGACTAAGCCGAAATGAAAATGAATGAATGAATGACTAAGCCGAAATGAAAATGGATGAATGAATGAATTTTACAGATGAAAATGAGACAAAAACTAAATAAAAAAAGCTCTAATAATGAGTTTACAGAGTGAATAAAAACAAGTAAGATGAAAATATTAAGGAGTAATCTTCACAATGGCTGCTTTGACTTGAAAATCACTTGCTATAATAATATTTTGTGCTTTAACAGAGATTAACAGATGCATTCTTCAAGAGTATACACGTTTGGAAATAATAGAGGAATATTTACTGAATGCATTACTTTAAACCATTTAGATTTTAAAACTACAATAAAACCCATCATCCATTCATTTTTATAGGCACTTTACATAACACTCAAGGACACTTTACAACAAATCAACTGAAATTAAACAACAATAATCATAAATAGAGCCTAACAGACCTAATGCAAACTATGACATAAAAACCTGCATAAAATAAGCAGAGATTTAAAACAACGCTTTTACTGTTTTGCATATCCTCTGGTCATGAGGTCCATAAATAACGAGCTGCATGACTAAAGTCTCAAGACCCCATAAAATCTGTGCAAATTCCAGAGAGAAAAAGAGTACAGAAAATGAATAATATACTGTAAGTATAAGAAAAAGCAAAGAATAAATAAGCTTTTCATTGATGCAGTGTTTGTTAGGATTGGGCCATAGTTTTCTGAGATACAACTATTTGAAAATCTGCAATCTGAGGGTTCAAAAAAACTCAATCGGAGAAAGTTAAACAGTTTAAACTGAGTTCTTAGCCATGCATTTTACTAATGAAAACATACATTTACAAAATGTCTTCATGGAAGATTATCTTTACCTAATATTCTTATGATTTTTGGCATGAAGTACAAATCGATCGTTTAGACTTAATACTTCTGGCTTTTCCCACAAATATACCTTAGCAATTTACACTGTAAAAGAATGCTGGGTTCCACACAATTCCTTCAGGTTGTCCTAACACAAATTAATTAAGTTAACAAATTTAAGTGGATTGAACATAAAACAATTAAGTTGTCAAGAATTGTGATGTTTAAGCTTATTTTACAGTAGTTTGAACAAGCAGCAATATATATATATATATATAGTGTAAGACAGGTTTTGCGGTCCAGGGTTACATATCTCCTATCTCTTAAAATATGAGTCAATACAATGATCAAATAAGTAAGAAGGAGCAAAATAACTGAGTGCCTTTTGTGTACGAAAAAGCATTGTTATATTGATGTTTAGTAATATGGGTGTATTCAAATATGGACGTTCTGCAAACTATTTGTGCAGCTAAATTCTGCATTAACTGAAGATTACAGAGAAGCTTTGAAGGTGGACAATAAAAAAGAGCTATTATAAAAACCATAAAAGAGGATTATAATATATCTTTGAGAGTATCTCAAAGTATCGGAAAAGAAAAACTGGACCAAACAAAACTAGACATGGTCATATCTAGTTAGTCTGTGCCTGTAAACTAATTCTGGTAATGGTTTATGTGATTTATTTAGTTTGATGCGATTTATGTAAAGGAAATCAACCCAACATAAAAAAACAAAAATTATTAAATAGGTGTAGGAGCTAAATGCACAGTGAACGGTCCAAACAGAACTTGCGCTGTTGTCACTGTCACACACAAGATACTTTATTTGACTTGATCTTTGTATTGTTTTATTATCTTGCAAGTCCAAAATTGTCAGTTCATAAAAGAAAAATCGATGCAACATTTTCCAAAATTAGGACTGGCTGAATATATTCAGCCAAAATCTCATGTTAGAAAAGATGAAGTGATATGCACAGAGTATTTAAGACAATATTTGCTAATTAGTCTGCAATGCTCAGCTAAACTACCAGCTGTTTGCCTTCACTGTCAGACAAACATTTTGTACAAATAAATGAGAGAAGAATAATGATGCCTTCCAGAATTTCCCCATGACTTCAATTGGAGCAAGTCACATGCTTGATTGTTGTAACAGCGTTGACCAGATCATTAGGACATACAACATACAATATATATATATATGGGGGCTGCACGGTGGCGCAGTGAGTAGCACGATCGCCTCACAGCAAGAAGGTCACTGGTTCGAGCCTGTCAGTTGGCATTTCTGTGTGGAGTTTGTATGTTCTCCTTGTGTTTACGTGGGTTTCCTCCGGGTGCTCCGGTTTCCCCCATAAGTCCAAAGACATGCGGTACAGGTGAATTGGGCAGGCTAAATTGTCCGTAGTGTATGTGTGTGAATGAGTGTGTGTGGATGTTTCCCAGAGATGTTTCATTTAACTTAATAAAGTAAACACACAAACAAAATAAAAAATTTATTTAATTGCTTCATGATAATTGAAGCTAAACATATAATTCAGGAGGCAGAGACAGTACAAAATAGGTATAGTGGGAGTCTATAAGTCAATATTTTCAAGACAGAATGTCCCTAAATACACATACACACATTATTTTAAGAGATAACTTGATTATTATTCAATTATTATTCGATTATTATTCAAGTTTCATTAAAGTTTTTGTTTCTGAAAAATAATACAACTTTTATCTTGTAGAGGCAAAATGTACCCACAATTCTTATATCACCCATATATACTGTCATGAGATCTATGTGAATCTCATAAACAATCTATTTTGATCTCAAAAAGGTGCATGTTCACTATAAATGATAAACAGCTCACCTGTATGCTCTTCTCGCAGTCGGTCTGCTGATGCAGCAGTAATTCGCTCTCCAGGAGGAAGCGTTTGCCACACTTCTCACAGACACACATGCGGTTATGTGTGATGTTCATGTGTTTCTCAAGGTACCAGCGGTTATTGAACGTCTTCGGGCACCTCACACAGCTGAAGCTCTCAAACCCCTGATCCAGACGCTCCTCACCATGATCACGATCCGTCTCTTGCCTCGCTCTCGCACAGCTCCTCTTGGAGACCAACGGAGCAGAGGCCCGGCTCTTCATTTCCGACATAAAAACAGACTCACCTTCATCCTCACTAGTGCCTTCAAGTCTCACATCATCAACATCATCATCCTCATCTTCACTTTGCTCACCGTCCTCCTCCTCTTCCTCCTCCTCCAAAGTCACATTGTTTCTCAATTCCTCAAAATTCCCATCACTCATCTTCTCTTTTCCAGAAAGCTGCTGTCCCGATGGAGACTGAGCTGCTAAGCTTCCATCCAAACCTTTCGACACATTCAGAGTCTGGTTATTCAGATTCAACTCCACGATAATCTGCTCTCCATTAAATGAGTCTGGATCTTCAGGGTCCCTCATTTCTTTCCCTTCCACTTTACAAACACCTCCTTGCACGGAACGCAAATCGCCAACCTGAACAGCATACGAGTTTCCTTCACTCTTCCCTCCATATATCCTGGCACACGTTGGGTCCTTCTCCTGCTTGATGTCCCTCACCGAATCGCTCCAGTTTTGAGGGTTGCCCTCAGGTTTGTTTTGCTGATCTTTGATACTGACCTCCAGCGAGCCTCGGGAGATGAGTTCGCTGCAGGATGTAGCAATATTGCTCATCTGGAGCACCGTGGCGGCTCTCAGGACATCCTGAGCATTGCAGCCAGAGACCAGCAGCCTGGAGGTGTAGATGAAGTTAAAGATTTGCTGCAGGCCTTGAGGTTTGAGGGCATCCAGTGAGAGCTCCACACGCCGCAGGTCTTTACTGGAGGCGAAGAGTGAGTGGAAGAACGGGCTGAAGGCTGCCAGGACGCCCTTGTGAGCCTGAAAGGATGTGTGGTGGTGCAGCAGGACAATGTCCACGTCGCACAGGTCTGGCTGGAAGAGACGCTGCTCGTTCAGCCTGTCCATCAAGAAGGTGCAGTGGAGGGCCACGTCCTCAACGATCGAGAACTCCACAGACGGGTGATCAGCAGTCTTCTCCACAATCAGCTGTCAATGTAGAACAGATTTAAGTGAGATGCAATTAAGATTTGAGATTTTAAACTCTTTCCCCACCATTGAAGAGATATTTTTAAAGATATCTCGTCAATTAAGAGACAACACTTCCCTGTCATTTATGAGTTTTTACAACAATCTGTGTTTTATGCATATTATGGTAAAGGAAGCTTGAGCGAATGTCCTGAATGAGTTATGTGACTTCTGGGTCCCTTGGGACCAAAACATAAGACAATCAGAGAAAGTGTAGATCAGATCATGTGTAAAAATTAAGAGTTCTACAGCTTTTCTTTGACTTACTCCCTTCTTTATCAAAGCTTGCCACAGCTAAATGATTCCCCCTATCAGTCTGGGTGAAGTTAAATGTACAGTATGTATGTATGCATGTATGCATGTATGTATGTATGCATGTATGTGTGTCATACATACAGGGCCATCAAATTTAGGTGAAAATCCTCAAAAATGTTGACAGCTGCTGGCAACTTAAAAAAAATTAATGCAAATAATAAGTCTGATTTTACAAGACGCTGTCCAGCATGTAAATATTTTAATTGTACTTGTAATAATATAAAACTTTTGGTAACATCTCAGTATAGGGACCAATTCTGACTATTACGTAGTTTAGCATTTAGCATTTTAGCATGCCTATATGGACATTTTGGCTGATTATTAGTACAAAGTATAAACCTTATCAGTATAAAGTACATATTCAACATGCTCACATTCTACATAACAAATCCTACCCAATACCTAAACTAAACTACTAAATAACTTTGTTAATATTGAGAATTGAGCCTTGAAATAAACACACACACATGTAAAAAAAATTAAATAAATACCCTGACCACACACACAGGGATTGGAATTTTTATGAAAAATTATAGCTGTTTTTATATTTTGAAATATAAATCGCTGCAAAAAATTACACTACATCAATATGTACAATATATCTACGTAAAGCAGCAAAGATATTGTTATATTAATATTACACCTATTATGGGTAAAAAAAATTTTTTACTCTATTTACATATGAACTATTCTAACGATTATTTGCTTTTACGGGTTATTGTGCTATTATAATTTAATTTTAAGATCTAGATAGCAGCATTATTACAAACAACACTGCTACTTTATTCACTATGTGATGAATCAGGTAGTTTATTTATTTAAGCTTTGTATTAATATCTGAACAGAAGTATTGATAACAACATCTTAACCAAAAGTAGGCAAAAGTTGTTGAAGCTCTGCACAGCTGTGAATTATGTCAGCACATCAGTATTTCAGACATCATCATCATCTTTCAGGCGAGAGTGAAGTCTGTCAGACTCTGCAGGCCGACAACAAACAGTGAGAGGAACAACAGTCAGTCAGTCATTCTTCCTACCATGATGATCCAGCAGTCTCTGCCTCGAAGGAGAAGCGGCTGCTCTGCTCAGCATTTCACCGCTCCGTTTGCAGGAAAACCGCTGTCATTTATATATCCACTCTCTTTCCCAGACAGCTGTGCTTTTTCGCCATGTCCGCATGAGAAGAGCTCGGTAGCGGTGATGATGATGATGAAGATGATGATTGGAGGTCGAAAATCATATGGGTCGTTTTGTCTGGAGCTTTAAAGCGACAGGGACATGATAAAAGGACGGAAGTCTACAGTCCGTAGCTTTCGCAGAGAAATTATGTTTACAAATGGATGTATAACCGTTCGGGAAATGAGCAGTTTGGGGGGTCTGTTTGAGCACCTGGCGGCCGCTGCGCAGTCAGAGGCGCGGAGCTCCTTAAGCCACAGGCGGAGCGGCGGGGTCAGCGAGTCCATCGCCGAGTGAACCGGTTCACCGCTCGCAGAGCAAAGCCGCGCCGCCGCCACCAGCTGGCGCTATGACACAGCGCGTTTTTAAAAGAAGATTTGGTTTTATCGACAGCATCATTGCGCTCACAGCTGCGTATTAAACTTTAATGCATACATAAAAGATTGATACTTTTCATATTCTGAATTTGCGTCTTACTCTTATACATTTTACTTACTGACTTAAATGGTTGTGCAGAAATAGGCCAACTTTGTGAGTAAAGGGGAAAATCCCATTTGTCAGGGGTTTTCAATATTATATCTTGTAATTGCATAGAAAACCTTGCTAGCTACAAGTAGCCTAGCTTAACCAATAGCTTAGCTACATTTTTAAAGACTTTGACAGTAGCTCAGCTACTTATGATACAGTGTAGCTATTCCAGTAGCTAAGCTTTTCTAGCAAGTAGCTTGAAAACAGCTACATTTCATTTAGATAACTTGCAATGGTCTGAAGCATCACAGCAGCGTCATACAAGATCTCATGTCTTATTTGTTTATTTATTTATTTTTATTTGTTTGTTTGGTGTAAGTAATATGTTCAAGTAACAACTGCAGTTGAAATCAAATAATTTTAACAGTTGGCAATTAACCTGAAGTAAATTTTAAGCTGTCACATTTTATTTTCTACTTATGTTTGTTATTGCCATGCTACATTTGCAGTTTTGTACTTTACCTCTTGACAGTCTGATCAATTTGAAAACTATGTAATAAAACATTAACATTTGACATTATAATTGTAGGGCCTCACAGTGGCGCAGTGAGTAGCACGTTCGCCTCACAGCAAGAAGGTCGCTGGTTCGAGCCTCGGCTGGGTCAGTTGGCGTTTCTGTGTGGAGTTTGCATGTTCTCCCTGTGTTGGCGTGGGTTTCCTCCGGGGGCTCCGGTTTCCCCCACAAGTCCAAAGACATGCGGTACAGGTGAATTGGGTAGACTAAATTGTCCGTAGTGTATGGATGTTTCCCAGAGATGGGTTGCAGCTGGAAGGGCATCCGCTGCGTAAAACATATGCTGGATAAGTTGGCGGTTCATTCCGCTGTGGCGACCCCAGATTAATAAAGGGACTAAGCCGAAATGAAAATGAATGAATGAATGAATGTACTGTTTTAAATAACAAATATTTTACTTAAATCAACACATATTTACATATGCGTTTGTGAAAAAAGTAGCTTTAATGGCTACTTTTAGGAAGTAACTTGTAGTGTAGCTAAAAAAAAAGTAGTGTTGCTACTTTTTTATAATTACAGTTTGACAGTAGCATCCTTAAACAGCTTGTATCTTATCATCCTTCAGTTTCAGAGTAGCTTCCCCAACACTGAGAACACCAGTGTCAAGTATTTGTTTCTTTTGCTGTAACATACTGACATTTTGACTATTAAATAGTCGATTTTTGTATCCACAAGAAGTGCATACAGGACACAGAGATCTCACGATCATCCACTAGTCCATGGAGAGACATGAAGAAACCGAACATACTGGAGAAGAATTAAAGAATATGACAACTTCTCCAAGACACTTAAAAAAAACCTGGAAAGCTACTGTATTTTGGTTCAAATGTGTAAAAATGCTATAAAGATCTTTTCAAAAAATATGTCATAAATATTTTCTTTATCAATTAAGTTTTATAAACTGAACCTACTTTTGTTGTCGGTGCACTTATGCACAGTTTTGCAGGTAAAGGTGGTGTATCTTTAAGTTGACTTGTGATAAATGAGTGTTGAAAATTGTGTTTTGATTGACGTACGCTTCTGACTTAAATAGGATAACACATTTATATTTTTAGCTGTTTTTGCTCTAGAAAATCAGTCTCATGGGGATCAGTGATATTTCATTTGTCACGTGAAAGATTCTGCACAATCAGCTCATCTTAGCCTATAGAAATGTAGTTCAATTCAAACAGATAAATAAATATGCATAACTGGTTCAATGCCTAATGTTTCATTATGTGTGTCCACCAATTTCTAATAAGCAAATCACAGCAGAAACACAATGTATTCAGACCTTTAGACGTGTTCGAGAAAATAAAGCACAAGCATCAGCATGGGGATGGAAAGTGATTCCAGTGACTTTAAACATGGCTACTTTTGCCAGAAACCGTGATTTTCAAAGTCATCTTTAGGGTTAATTACGGTCAGAACATTTCCAGCATTTCCTGAACTCAAGGTCAAAAGGAGATTCTGGCATCAATAAAACTATCTAAACACTACTACATTTTCAATAGTGTAAAATGGAGTACAGGAAGCTCACACATCAAAGACTTAGACATGTTCAAAAGAGATGGTGGACCAAAAAGACTAACCTAGGTTTTTGTATTTGAGTTTCAACTGTTGTTATGTAACCATGATGTCAGCAATACAGGTGTTGAGTACAGCATTGTGAAAAGCAGAAGGAGAGGAAGCAATATCATATAACTGTAGACCATCAATGTAACAATGATAATTGATTCTCACTCGCTTTCTCAGATCAGAACTGAAATCCTCAAAAATCGATATTCACATCATGATGTCACTTGTGCACCTCAAAAAACTCTTTTCATTTCTTTGAAAAAGTTGCAAATGCTTTTGTAGATCCATGCAAATAATTTTGTACAATTCTCTGCTGTTTCCTAGATTATCAATTGCTTATGCTGAATCTTGACTTTCTCTAATGCATCTCATGAACCATCAGGTTATAGCCAGGTATAGAGAGAGAGAGAGAGAGAGAGAGAGAGAGAGAGAGAGAGAGAGAGAGAGAGAGAGAGAGAGAGAGAGAAAGAGAGAGCACAATACAAAGTTGTGTTGTGATGTGGATGAGAATTTGTGGCCCAACAGACAGGAACATCATAATTCCAACATAATTCCAATCCAATAACAACATAATTCCTTCTCCACTGCATGTATTGTTTTCCCTAAGGAGATTGTCATGTGTTCACATTTCTATTTTGGTCTGTCAACAAATTACAGCATAAACAATAAATGTGACTCTTGTCCAGTCTCTTCCAATCAAACTGCCACATACACTAAGGTGTAACCTACAATTGACAAAAATTGTCATCAAAACTAAACTGCAGCCATAGCTAACATCAGAACACCCCTCCAGTGTACACTGTTATATTGACAACATGACTAAACAATTTGACTGTCTTATCCGTACACAAGGACTTGTCATTTTGATGGCGCTGACATGTTCATTGATGCAGATTTTTTTTTTTTTTAAGAGATGAACAAAGCAAGATTTTGAGCAAAATTTTACAGGTAATACATTGTTTTGCTAATTGTATACATTGTTTCTAGAAATACATATTGCAAATTTTTATTCTTATATGAGAAATGTACCAAAGTGACTGAAAAAAACTGTAAAATAGATAATTTCACACAAAGATATTTAAGAGGGGGCGGCACGGTGGCACAGCAGGTAGCACTGTTGCCTCACAGCAAGAAGGTCGCTGGTTGGCGCCTCGGCTGGGTCAGTTGGCATTTGTGTGTGGAGTTTGCATGTTCTCCCCGTTTTCGCATGGGTTGCCTCCGGGTGCTCCGGTTTTCCCCACAAGTCCAAAGACATGCGATATAGGTGAGTTGGGTAGGCTAAACTGTCCGTAGTGCATGTGTGTGAATGGGAGTGTATGGGTGTTTCCCAGTGATGGGTTGTGGCTGGAAGGGCATCTGCTGCGTAAAACATATGCTGAATAAATTAGCGGTTCATTCCACTGTGGCGACCCCTGATTAACAAAGGGACTAAGCCGAAAAGAAAATGAATGAATGAATGAATAAATGACATTTAAGAGGTCCAAAAACAGAACCCTGTGGAATACCCTGAGAAAATAAGCCCTGGAGATTCCCAAATTATCAACATAATTATAAAAATATGGAACTACACTTGTGATTCCTATCGCTTAAGCTTGCTTGTGAGCAGGCTTTAAAACGGACTCTTTAACATATTAACATTAAACAGAATTGTCGAACAAAAGACCTCAATAACCTGGTATAAGAGGAAGGGTGTAAATCAAGTCATGTTGACATTTATGAGCAGGCTAATGTAATTCACAAATATCCATAAATCACGGGTCCATAAAAACTCATGTCAAAAATGGAGTCTAATAATAACCGTCTCAAACAAAGAGGTTTATGGTTGTAATGGTAATTTAATTACGCCACGTAGTCTTTGAGCATTCCTTTTGTGAACGACTTTTTTGACTTAAGAAGGAATTGCATATATTATATCATTAATAATTATCTCTTCCTAATTAACATGGTGTGATCGTGGGCTTAGTTTCCAGCCTCTGCCCATGGGAGTTCATTCAATTCAGGGAAATCCTCGGGAGTCGCTGCCTCCTGTCGGCTCAGCTGCGCACATCTGAAAACAACATGTTGTTTATGCATCGGAGATTTCTGAAATTTTAAATCAAGTCCGGCTAATCTGCCTGCTGGGACATCGGCATGGTATTCAAACATCGGAAAATATAAGCAGAGATATGCGCAAGGGGACGAGGAGAGTGAGCTATGAGAATGATTTAAGAAGGGATTTGGTAGATAAATAAATGACAGACGCGTTTCAGACTGGATGCAAACAACGACGAGATCTCTCACCTTTCGGTCATCTGCTTTCTCTCATCCTTGTCATCTTTGAGACGTTGATTAGAAACGAACAGACATTTATGTAGTTGTTTTCTGAACACCGGGAGAAATCTGAAATCCACATTATATGAAAACAAAGCAGTTGCTGTTGTGGTTGAATCAATGCCAGAAGTAATACAATACGTAGAGTTTTTCTTTGTCTTTTTTGAAAGATGTGTGGGTGAATACATGCATTAAATAACGTTCACTTGCACATAGGCTACATCCGTCTTTTTAATATATATTTTTCTGAACCAAAATAATGACTATCATACATTATTACAGTGATTTACAGAAGACACCATAGACACAATAATTTATACACCATTTGTCAGCATATTTAGAGCAAGAATAGTTTGATGACATGGACAAGATCATTTTTATGCACTAAGCCTGTCACAAATATTGATTAATTGCTTGATTTTATTCAATTAAATAGTGATAATCTGAGACAACGGCAATTATTGTGCAGTTTAAATTTGAATCAAATGCTTTCATCCAAATATAACACATTCATTCATTTTCTTTTTCGGCTTAATCTGTTTATTAATTCGGGGTCGCCACAGCGGAATGAACTGCCAACTTATCCAGCATGTTTTACACAGCAGATGCCCTTTTAACCCATCACTGGGAAACATCCACACACACCCATTCACACTCATACACTACGGACAATTTACCTTACCCAATTCACCTATACCACGTCTTTGGACTTGTGGGGAAAACTGGAGCACCCGGAGGAAACCCACGTGAACACAGGGAGAGCATTCAAACTCCACACAGTGAGTTGCTGTGAGGCGATTGTGCTACCCACTGCGCCACCGTGATGCATCAAATATAATATTATATCAGAAATAACTACATTAATTATATAAACCTATATTCATTATATCATAAAAAATAATTGCACAGCATTAAAGCAAATCATATGGGCATATTATATAATGTATGCTGTTAAAATATTGTACTAGCCTAACACAAAGTGATAAAACAGAACTAAATGTTGCATGACAAATAAATAATAGGATAAATAACAGTATTTAATCTAATTGTGGATACGATCATGTAGGATCATGCAGGCTGTAATAAAAGTGCTTGATGATGGTGAAGATTTGTTCAAATAAAAACAATAATTTCAAAGTAAAATCGAAAATAAATACTTTGAAAACGCAAAGACAAAGATATATTTTTTGACAACATCCACAATATACTGTCAAAAAACAGCAATTCGCACTGAGGTACAAGAAGCATGCATTTTCATGCTAGCAACTATTCATGTACTTCGACACCTAAAAATGTTTCTGATTAAAAATACTCTTTAGAAAGAAGCATATCTTACACAAATGTCTTTATGCAACAGGAGCACAGTTACACAACCCATGTACATTTTCACACAGCGCTATACAATAAATCACTATTATAAAATACATAGAAAGACCTCTGTCGCACAAGTAAACATGCTTTTATGACTCTCGCTGAGAGACGTTTCTATTTGTCCACATGAACACGGACACAAATGAGCAGGATGCAAACACTGTATTCTGTATTCAGCAGAATGTCAGACTGTCTAAATCACATCGCTTTTTTTTCTCCCTTATGATTGAGGAAGCAGATAAAAATAAAACCTGGCCACCAGAGACCTAAAAGGTCACCATTCAGCTTTACAGATTATTACGAGTCTGAGAAATCTTGAGCAGCGTAATGAGTGCACAAAAATACAACGGACAGATACCAATTGGAAGATTAATGCCTGTCACTGTGCACAGAACATGGTCTGATGTGGGTTTAAGGCAAAAACTGTTTTCATGGCACCTGTCACATGTTGAGATTTTGGCCTGAAGTGTTTAACATCCAAAATGCATGTTTGTCATACTTTATCATTTAATTTCAGTAGATTTAATTACAAAGCAACAATTTTAAGTCAGTTTTCTTCAAATGAGCTTTTTCTCTTGACTGAGCCATACATCTCGCAGCTCTTATACAGCAAACTTTAAATGTTTTTAGCCATATCTACATTTTTAAGTTTCTTTCTGATGGATTTGTTCATACCAACAGTCTAACTGGGAAAATCTGCTTCAGCCTACATTTTTGTCAATTTTATCAAAACATACTGTACTTCAACATATGTTTGACTGCTGTATTTATACTATGCTTTATACTGACTTTGGTTACTTTAAATATTCTCTGTTATTTTATGTCTTTTGTTAAAAAAATCATTTCTCTTTACTATTTACCTGGTCCGCATTGTCTCTCTCATGTTACAATTTTAAGCCGGTTGTAACAGTAACATTTCAAATCCACTAGCGCCCTCTAGTGGATTTGTCACCTGAAATGTGCAATGAAATGTACCAAGAGCAAAGTATTTAACTTTTTGCAAAAATGCAGGCTGAAGCAGTTTTCCCCAATGAGCCTGCCTGGGTTGATTCAAACATTATTGTCTGATTACATATAAAACCTTATTCAACAAAAAGCTATGAAAATGTTTTTGTTTTTTCTCGCTGTATTTTCTGAATTATGAAGCGATTAGACACCCCAAATCCCCTCTCTAAGAAATGGTGATATATATAAATAAATATATATATATAAAGTGCTGGGCAAAAATGAATCGTGATTAATCGCATCCAAAATAAACGTTTGTTTTGACATAATTTTAGTGTGTGTATTGTGTATATTTATTATGTATATATAAATACACACAGGCATGTATATATTTGAGAAAATGTTTATTTATATTTAGATATAAAATATATGTGTATATGATACAAATCTATGTAACAAAATATTTTAGTATAGTTTTGTTTCTATGTATGTGTGTATAACATTCATTCATTCATTTTCTTTTCGGCTTAGTCCCTTTATTAATCTGGGGTCGCCACAGCGGAATGAACCGCCAACTTATCCAGCACATGTTTTACGCAGCGGATGCCCTTCCAGCTGCAACCCATCACTGGGAAACATCCATACACACTCATTCACACACATACACTACGGACAATTTAGCTTACCCAATTCACCTGTATCGCATGTCTTTGGACTTGTGGGGGAAACAGGAGCACCCGGAGGAAACCCACGCCAACACAGGGAGAACATGCAAACTCCACACAGAAATGCCAACTGACCCAGCCGAGGCTCGAACCAGCGACCTTCTTGCTGTGAGGCGATCGTGCTACCCACTGCGCCACTGTGAGGCCCTGTGTATAATATATATAATAAATATATACAATATACATACATATATAATATCAAAACAAACTTTTATTTTGGATGCGATTAATCTTTGCCCAGCACTAAAAAAACATAAAGTACCATTTTAGAAAACATTTGTATTTTTGATTATTGAAAAAATTTGTGGTTCTTCATATTATCAATAAACTGGGTAAATACGATGATAACTATTAGTTAATTTTCAGAACCCCATTCGCCTGCAGTGTCTCGCCTTAAACTCTTAAGCAGAAACCAGTGCTCTGACTGCAGTTCAGTAGTCTGAAGAAACAATCAAACCAGTCTGCTTCATTTGCATACTTCCTCCTGATGAATGTGGATGAAATAAAGATGCATCGTGTGACAAACCATCACCATCATCCTGGATCTGTGTGCTTTTCCTCACAATCTGAGCAGTTCCTCCAGGAGCGACGCCTGCCGATGGTGAAAGTGCTGCAGGTGACTGTGTGTGTCGAACACACACTCTTCAGTTTCTGTGTATAGTCACAGACAGCACCGCTTCGATCAGAGAGCTGAAAAGTCGTCCTGGCAGGTGGAGGCACGGCGGGTGCTGGGGCTGCTTTTGGTCATCATGGTGAAGTTAAGGCCGTTGCTCGCCATCGAGGGCTGGTGGTATTTGGTGTCTGCTCCCAGAAACCTCTGCATGTGCCATCGCCTCCATTTACGCTTGATCTCAGACTGAACCTGGGAAAGGAGACAATAAGGGAAAATGTATTGTATTGTTTAGATAACCTTTTTAGGATCATGAGAAACATATCAAGTCTTGTGCATCTAAGCTTTTCAGTGGTAAATCTGAATATATTCTCTCTGATATAATTAGACAAGAATACACATTAAAATCTGATGATGTTACCTCTCCATTTACAAAACAGTACAGGACAGCGACACAAAATCCCTGAAGAGAAATGAAGATTTGCAGTCAGGTTAATATTTTAAGGGATTATGTAAAACAATGAAAAAGATTTTTAAGATGTGTATTTTTATTTAGCTAAATTATCATATACTAAACTAATATATAAAAAATATAAATTGAAAAAACAATGATTCTTTTTACCATACATTTCAATGATTAATAATGTACTTTGATAAAACATAATCATTGAAATAAACATTTGAATGATTATATTATATATTATACTATATATTAGTTAGCGTGCATTAACATGAAAAAATAAGACATTTACTAAAGTAATGTTAATATCAAAAGTTGTCTCTATTGCATTATATTATATAATGTACTTTAGCTTAGCTAACCTAACCTGAACATAAAATAAATGGTTGTATTTTTCTTAACTAACATTAACAAATAAGTTAAAAATACTGTAAAAGATGTATAGCTTAGTCATTGTATTGGCCAATACTAACTACTTGACCTTTACTGAAAAATGCCTGTCACAGCCAGCACAATCATTTTATTTT
>CAIGQW010000532.1:5921456-5933799 GCA_903798125.1 Danio choprae
TGTGTGTGTGTGTGTGTGTGTGTGTGTGTGTGTGTGTGTGTGTGTGCACAAGGTCCTATTGACTTTAGCGATCAATTTGTCATTCACATTTGGCAGGTGTTTCTCCCCCGTCCTGAACAATTACGAAAACGACTGGCCATATATCTTAATTTCACAAACACCAAGATATGCACACATACAGTACGCACCCCATCCAATGAGGATGTACCACCAGAAGTACTTCCTCTCAGAGAAGAAGGAAACTGCCAGCAGAGCGTGCAGATACAGACCCTCCACCAGCAACCAGAAGAAACTGGCCATGACGCCGTACTGGAAGAAAACCACTGCAGCCTTGCAGCCCACCTGTACGACACATAGAGGTCTCTGTTTAGAGCTATTATGCACTTGTGTATGTTATAACAGGAACTGTGGTCTAGCGTGTTTACCATGTATTTAAACAAAAGGAATGCCTTTGAGCTGGTGTGTTTTATGCGCTAGGCACTAGAAAACATTGCGCAATACTTCTAAAGAGAGGCCTTAAAAGATTGTAAACACATAAAGAAACGCTGTATGCTGATCTGTTAATGTTTGACGCGCACATTACTTGCATCAAGTCGACTGTTCAAAAACGTACTACATGTAATCATCATTGCAACAATTGTACCTCTATAAACAATTCCTATTAATAAACGGCGATCGTATTTTGATTAATGAAAATAAGTGACTAAGCTCAATTAATCTACAGGCAGTTTAAATGTCAGATGTGTTTTTTTGTGGCCTTGTGAGGCTGTTTACATAGAGGATGCCGTGCCATGTTGAGTGTTTGAACATTGCTGTAGTGACAGATGTGACATATTCTGTTCGCCGACAGCTGCGTCCAGACTGCTCGAAACACTTTTTAGTGTTTATAGAGTGAGGATACACAAAAAACATGCTATTAAACCACATATATGCTTTCTAACAATCAAAGAGAGCCGCTCTAATTAACGAAATGTCATCGCTTCATTATTTTTTTTTATGTTAATGGCTATGAAAATGGCACTTCACAAGCCAAACATGACCATGATGTTGGGTAAATACAATGTTGGCCGTATCCGGATGAGGGAGGACATTTACAATCTCTTCAAAGATCTTGAAGGACTGCTCAAACACAGCTACGCCTGGCCACAAAAGCAGATTAAAGAGCTCTCAGACAAGCAGCATTTAAAGAGCAAACCTTGTGACAAAATATTTGAGCAATTCACTACTGACAGCATGTCAACTGTAGAGTCGGTGCAATGACAAACCAAAAATCTTCTGTTCGTCTGATGCTAGAAAAGTAACCGAATGTAAAAGAATAAATAACATTTTTGTCTTTGTTTTGCCTAAAAATGTGATTTATGTAGTTTTATTTGGGATGAAAATCTGATCTACTATATCAAACTCACTACCAGAGGCATGGGGTGCATCTCAATCAGCTCTCAATCTCAATCAGCTCCCTAGCTCACGAGGTTGTTGATCAGAAGGTCGTATACATGAATTCGGGCACTGGTAAGGACACTGATGTGCTTGGTTCACTACACATTGGAACACACTGAGTGTAACATGAGAATGTCCTCAAAATAAATCATCCAAACTGGAATTTACAAACAACAGCAGAACTAATATTTTTCCTATATTTATTTTATGAAGTTTTTAAAAGTACATTGTAGCTAAATCATTTGATTGTTTCATATATAGTACCAGAAACATTTCGACAATTAAACAGTTATGAATGTTTGCTAGGTTGTTCTGGACCTAGCTATGTTGGTTTGTGTTATATATAAGTAATTATTAGTTCCTTTTTTGTTTTGTTTGTCATTATGTTTCATGATTTGGTTCTTGTGATTCATGTTTCGTGCTTCAGAATGTCCATTAAGGGTGCATAGTGAGGAATGATGCTGCCTGATTTTTGATGGTGCATTGTGGCACTTTTCAGTGAGCAAACGTTTTAGTGCACTGGAAGAATTTTGTGATTTAAACAGCAATGGCTGACCCCCAGATCAGTGCCCTGACTACTGAACAAGTGAGCTGATTGAGACCCACTCAAAGCATTTGGGCATGCAATGTATGCAATTGCAAATAAACCCAGGCAGATTGGAGGCCCATTAGAATAAGGAAATTAATTTTTATTCATGGCCATCAAGACTGGCTATTCTTTCCATCCAGAATGCACAAAGCCATGAATTAAACGCCAGGGACATCATGCATGAATATGCTGAAAAAATAAATGAGTAAGCTTTGTGTTTTTACATTTTGGGCTGCTGTGTTAATATTGCTTGTATTTGCATTTAGTAGATTGATTTTGGTTGGGCCTTCGTTACGTTAGACTTTTTTTTTTTTTTTATTCCATTCGGTTGTGAAAACATAGGATAGAGTGTGTGTTCTAGGATATTGTTTGATATTGTTTATTTTTTTAAAGACTACAGTTAACATCTATAACTGTCCCTTCAATGGAGGACGAGGTTAGTGGGCCTGTACAGTTTTTTGGGTACAAAATGGCCAGGGACTGACTTGCTACATCACTGTTCACTACGTTAGGTTATTGTTAACCATTTTTGAGAGTGTCATGAAATCAAGAATGAAAATGTGCACATAAAGGAGGTCACGCTGTAATAAAAAACTGCACATTTCAGAACTGTAAAATAAACAACTAATTTTTAATTATTCTTGAAATATTTTTGACACTACATGCAGATGCTCGAAATTGAAATTGGCAGAATGTTGATCAGCGTCAATATTAGACATTGTTATGTGAGTGGTTGTAAGGAAATTACACTTTGAAAATGTTAATATCAGAGTATTAGGAATTCATGTGGTCAAGGTTTATTTTTAATGAGGTCCCTGATCAAATGAAAGATTACATTTTCATTTGAAGTTTCTGCAATTGTTGTGTTATTTCAATTCCTTCATTTCTTCTGGCTCCAACATATACAGCTATATCACAGTACTTGACATTTAGGGTATAAAAAAGACATAAAGTAAAGGAAAGTGTGATGAAATTAACCAATCACAGAAGTAGACATTTGCTTTTGTTTCAGAAAAAAAATGTCCTTGAAATAGAGTGTTCAAGTTTATTACATGTACTGTAATAAAGTGATTCTGACTGCTTAATGGCAGAATTCATTGCTTGAGCTTAAAACAGTCAGGACGTAATAATTCTATTAATCTGCTCCACAGGGAAATTGATTTGAAATGATAACTTAAAACTATTAAAGACAGACGTTCTGTGAGCTATATGAGGTTGTTAATCATGTTTATGCTTTTGTTCAAGATTCATATTCTATCTTTTTTAACTGTTAACTGTTTAAAATTAGAATTAGAGGTTCACGGGTTCACTGGATATGAAAGCTCAAGGTCTGACCTGAGCAGATTAATGTTCAAAACTTCAAGTAGTGTCTTGAAAGTTAGGGCAGGTTTGATACTAGTGTCCTCGGGTCAGAAATCAATCTTATATGAGATCCATCAGGTAAAGCCACTCACTCATTTCATAATGCTGTGTGCTCATGCTTGTTACTTCGTTCTTCCTTTCTGTATGCAGAAGCCATTTGCCGTAGATGGGGTAAATAACAACAACAGCAAATGGATGATTTATTATAAGATTTCAATTTAATTTGATGATTTTTTTTCTTGATCCACTGGTGAAAAATTAAAGCCAAAATCCAGAAATAGCTTGTATCCATCAAGCAGGCAGTAACATCAAATTGGATTTTTTCTTACGCTATGGGATCGGTCGGACTTGGGTCTGATTTTATAGGGTCGTCTAATTTTTTTATATTGTTATTATTTATGCATATCAGGTTTGGATAAGAGGTGATTCTGGTCGGGTACAGATTTTTGGACCTCAGAAGACCTCTATAAGCCCAATTCCTAGTGATAAACCAATGCTATCTCATGCCAATTCATAACTTTTTAATTTAGTGGTTAATTCGTATGAATTTGTACAATCCCATCCATACATTTTAGTACGATTTGCTAATCCCCAATGATAGTTGGGTTTAAGGGTGGGGTTTGCTGTCATGTTAAAAAATCTAAATTTTTGGTATGACTGAACTTGTAAACTTGCAAAACGTAAAGTAGTTAAGTTTCCTTGTGAGATCAGGCTGGATAAACTACATTAGTCATTATTCTGCAAATAAATCTGATAGGCGGGCACTGAGCCACTATATTTCCTTACATTCACCATAGTCCATTGCAATGCAGTAAAACATTTCTCTAATGAATGTTTCTCAAACCAGTGCTAATCTCATGTCAGTGTTCATCTTGTTGCAAAACCAACTGTTTTGGATATCATAATGGGCTATTTAAGATAATTAAGGTAAAATTATTCGAGCAGACGATAATATATGGGATTAATGTACAGTCAGCTGGATATCACTGCCATTATACCTGCTGACTTTACACTATGCCTTACTTAAAAAGCACTTACAGATCCATAGTGGCAGTCATCAGGTTCCTCCACCTCGTACAGAATTACATCCTTCATGATTACTGCCACCGCTTTCAGAATAAAGGACATGAACAGGTGAATATGGATGTAGTTTCTTGTGCAGTGGAGTTTTCTGAAAAGCAAAGAAAGAAAAAGACTCAGTGGATTGTTTTAAAGTAATAAATCATACACAAATAGACAATTAACCAAGTGCTAAAGAGACCACTTCAAAATAATTATTGGTTTGTTGGCTTTGCCATTAATATGTGTTTATTTGTTTTATTCTAAAAACTACTGCAAGCGTCTTCAAATTTTTAAATAAGAAGAGCTTTTATTTGAAAAAAAAAAGTCAATGGACCCTTTTCACATTTCCAGTTTTCTCAGGAGCGTCGTCATAGTTGGGTAAACTTAGAGCGCAGTGAATAGGAAAGTACAACAAAACTTTTTTTCTTACAATCCCATTTGCTAAAATAATAAGAGAAAAACTCCACGATGGTGTTATCAAGACTTTCAAAAAAAAGGAAAAAAAATTGTGTGAGACTGATAATGGCAACCAGAAGAGAGAACAACATCAAATTTACTGTCCTGCTCCCATAGACGCTGCATTAGAAACGCCTCGCACAAGCGGTAATTAGTTTTTTGTAATTTGATGCTAAGATGATATAATACATATGTAAATACATATAAATGTACAAACATTTAAAAAAAAATCTAAATATTAAAAACGATCAAGAATTTAAGATTATTATGACTGTTAAACGCGCTATCTTGTGAAAAGGGTCCATAGAAAAATATAAAATTGATTTCAGACATTAAAGTGTTCATGTGGGGAAGAAGCAGCAGTGTTTTTCTAATACTAAATACATGTTAAGGTTTTTCTATAATTCTGCTCTGTGCAATCTAATAAAGCACAACATATTAAAGCATCTTTGGTGTTTCTCTGTTTTTTTATAAAACCAAACCAGAAATCGAGGGTTTAGCATAGCCACAGGACACAGTCCATGTCACTAGTTAAAATGACTTATTTCTCTGGATTTAATCATTCTTTGAAATATTTAGGATAATGTAGGTACATGAGGCAGTGCGGTGGAGCAGTGTGTAGCGCTGTCACCTCACAGCAAGAAGGTCGCTGGTTCGAGCCTCGGCTGGGTCAGTTGGCATTTCTGTGTGGAGTTTGCATGTTCTCCCAGTGTTTGCGCGGGGTTTTTCTGGGTGTGCTGGTTTCCCCCACAGTCCAAAGATATGTGCATTAAATAAGCTAAAATTGTCCATAGTGTATGTGTGTGAATGGGAGTGTATGGGTGTTTCCCAGTAATGGGTTGCACCTGGAAGAGCATCTTATAAATGTATGCTGAAAAAGTTGGCAGTTCATTCCGCTGTGGCGACCCCTGATTAATAAAGGGAGTAAGCCGATAAAGAAAATGAATGAATGAATTCAGCAAAATATGAAGTCAGCAAAATATGTTCTAGTAGGTTTTGGACAATTTAATGACAAAATCTTTCTTTATTGTGCATATATTAAGACCACTGAAAAACTCTGGAATTACAATTTACAGTATAATTATGTTTATATTATGATTATATGATTATATATGTATATTATAATTATGAGTAAAAGATAATTTTAGATTCAATCTACAGTTGACATTTAATTGTTTTTGGTCAGACATGTTTATTCATTCCTTTATTTTATTTTCGGCTTAGTCCCTTTATTAATCTGGGGTCGCCACAGCGGAATGAACCGCCAACTTATCCAGCATATGTTTTACGCAGTGGATGCCCTTCCAGCTGCAACCCATCACTGGGAAACATCCACACACACTCATTCACACACATACACTACGGACAATTTAGCTTACCCAATTCCCCTATACCGCATGTCTTTGGACTTGTGGGGGAAACCGGAGCACCCGGAGGAAACCCACGCAAACACTGGGAGAACATGCAAACTCCACACAGAAATGCCAACTGACCCAGACGAGGCTCGAACCAGCAACCTTCTTGCTGTGAGGCGATTGTGCTACTCTCTGCGCCACCGTGCTGCCCCAGACATGTTTATATTCATTTTTTTTGACAAAAAAAAATTGTTTTTTACTTCAGAAGAGCTAAGAAGATAATATTTCATGGAACCGTGGGCAGCACGGTGGCGGAGTGGATAGCACATTCGCCTCACAGCAAGAAGGTCGCTGGTTCGAGCCCCGGCTGGGTCAGTTGGCATTTCTGTGTGGAGTTTGCATGTTCTCCCCGTGTTTGCGTGGGTTTCCTCCGGGTGCTCCGGTTTCCCCCACAATTCCAAAGACATGCGGTATAGGTGAATTGGGTAAGCTAAATTGTCCGTAGTGTATGAGTGTATGAGTGTGTGTGTGTGTGTGTGTGTGTGAATGAGTGAGTGTGTATGGATGTTTCCCAGAGATGGGTTGTGGCTGGAAGGGCATCCGCTGCGTAATACATATGCTGGATAAGTTGGCGGTTCATTCCGCTGTGGCGACCCCAGATTAATAAAGGGACTAAGCCGAAATGAAAATGAATGAATGAATGAATGAATGAATGGAACCACCCTGATTTGACAATGACAACAAATCAAAATATTATTCAGACCAATTGTCATTTTCTGCAAATAAATGTTCTTCTTATTTAAAAATTTGAAGACATTATCAATAGTTTATGACATAACAAAAATGATCATTTGATTCAAACCACGTCCTCTATACCAATAGCAAACCCGGAGAGGAGATAATAACATTGAAGTGGTCTCCTAATTTCTTCCAGAGCTTTATGCAGATGAATCCCATTCTCAGTTCATTACATTTACATGAATATTGTGATTTTGCACTCCAGGGAAAGAGCATTTGTGCTGTGCTCTTCAGTGCTCATCTTTTACCCTTCAAAGCTGAGGAAACTTGTATACTGTGCTATGTGCATGAAAGCTTAAACATATCAATACTCTCAAGAACTGTGTTCCTGTTTAATTAAGAGTGATGTCAGCCAAAAGAGGAAGCTGTTCAATACACTTGAGATCTGGCTTAACCTCTAAGGTCACCAAGAGGAGCGTTCACTGAGGTTAATTTACCACTGAGAACCTCCTCATGATGGAGGTTACAAATCACTTTAGTTTGGAGGGTTGTGTAATAATGAAAACTGTGTAAAACCCTATCAAAACCCTGAATCGGTGGCCTTTTGCAATGTATTTTTAAAATGTGATATAAAAGTGGACATTTTGATGAAGGTCATCAGCTTAACAGCAGTGTTGTTTAACAAAATATTGATTCATTGCTCAATCACATAAAATGTGGCCATCTGATGAGGGCAACAAAAATATGGAATAGTTGTTGTTTGGGAGTTTCTTCCATGTTCGAAAGGCATAAGCCATAAAGAACCAATGTCCTGTCCTTTAATGCCAGACAGTGGTTTGTTTTGTGTCAGCATTGAGAATTTACCTGAAAAAGCACAGGATGATGATGGCAATAATGAGGGATATAAGAGACACAGCATGACCAATAGTGTATCCAATTCTCACAGAGCTCAGGAATTCACCCTAGAAGGAGAAAAAAAAGCTACACTGAACTACACTTAGAAACACAACCATGATCATATGTGTTGATTATTCTGGATGCCTGGTTTAACCTTAATAATACTCTCAGTATTCCTCAATTCTCTCATCATGACAAAAAATAAATAAAATTAAATTATTAAAATGTGTGTTTTAATAAATGTGTAATAAATGTAATAAATCTTTTGCAAACGGTGTATCAGCTCTTTAGTGACCTGAAGTGTGTAATAGTGTAAGTATATATTCCCAATTCCCAACAAAGTGCACCTTCATTCCTTTAAGTGTCTAATGTCTAATGTTATTTTAATATTACCACAGTCACAAAATAAAAGAATATAACCAGCAAAACTTGGAATGGCTTTAATGAATTTAATCCAGAGTAGTTTCTGTAAACAATCAAATAAAAAGCATCATTGTCACTTGATGGTAAATACGATAATTTTGGTCATCTTGGAAACAATGTTTTTGAGAATATGGTTGAGATATGTACTGGAGAAGTGCACTCTGACAAGGACTGGTTTTTAGTCATTCTTTAATAAACAGCAAATGAGATTTGGCAAATTTTAAAGCACTTCTTTATGCTATTAAAGCACTACAGTCTGAAAATGCGATTCAAAGTGGACATTTTTTAAAACGACATTGAAGTGTGGATACTTTATACAGTATATATATTTATATATATATACTTTTATTTATATATATATTCTCTGTATATATTTATATATATATATACTTTTTCAGTATCTTGTGTAGTACATAAGCATGCCTCACTGAACTAAATTGATATATTAAATAAATTAAATTATATCTCATTTAATCAAACTTATTTTCAGTCTTTGTATGGATTATGAGTGGATTCCAACCTATACAGTGATAACTTCTGTATGGAATAACTTCTATATAACCTATAACTTCTGATGGGCTATTTCAACAAACAAAATTTAATTAACTTAAATTCTATTTTTGATATAAAACAGTAAATTTCGCAGAACGGTGACAAGTTTGCATGCCTGCACTGACAAAAAGGATCACACTTACTGTTTAATGAATAATTTATATGTGAGCAAAGGCGTCTTTGAATCTACACACCATGAGTCTAATTGTACTTTACTTTTAAACTTTATGTAAACACCTAATGTATTGTAAGAATTTTGAGCTCTTACATTGCCTATACATAAGCTGGATCTGCCTTTGTTTCAGACCACCCTGACAGAACTGAATATTTTCCCAATATTTTTGACAATGCAATGAATTAATATGGTGGGTCAGATTTATAATTATATATATAAAACATTGTATTGTGTGCCATGTTTCATACACACCATGCTTCCATCCTCTGTGATATTGGGGTCGTATCCACAGTTATACGCAACCACAACTGGGTTTATTTCTGTCCAGCCATCGGCAGTACAGCTCTTTGATATGTTTCCTGCAAAAAAGGTCAAAATCTGAAGCTTCATTCCTCCAGTAATCACTGCTACTTGGCAACACTTAAAATACACAAAGCCAGAGATGAGACCACCGATTACTGCAAAACAAGCAAAGGAAATGAGCACTTCATGGATCTCAAGCGGCCAATGAATTAATCAACAGGAAATTACTTATATCTGCATGCACTGGAAAACTTGGAACGCCTCAACCTTATCTTATTTTCGTAGATGTTGCAACATAAAATATTATAATCTGATTTATTTTAAGTAAAATTTCATGGACTTATCTAATATGTTTTGGAACTGTTTTCCTTGCAGATTCAGCGGGTGCTAATCGAGAATTCTCTCAGGCCAGGAGAACTTCAGATTGAATAGAGCTGATATCTGCACTTAGTTCGTGGTTTTTTGTTTTGTTTTTCGCTTCAAGGAGGAAGTGAACAACCTCATCATTAGGTAATCATGCTGTTTAAAGCGGAGGAGGAAAAATAACAGATGTAGTCCTGTCTGTCTTATCACTGGCTGAAATACCAGCTGGGAAATCCTTTACTCAATGGACACAAGATGACGTTTTCATAATGGCGTTTTAGATCCTCCTAGCACTTTTCTGAATACATGTAATGTCTATGTCAGGCTTATCAAATGCATGACCTTTCTGCATTTCAGTTTTTTTTTGAGCACTGATGTCACAACACAAGATGAATAGAAAGGAATGGAATTTTAAAAACAGCACCTCCCAAAATATTCCCAGTATTACGAGGCAAAGGATTGTAAATTTGCCTCTGACTTAACCAAGCATGAAAAGTCATCCAGATGTCTCACCCTGCATTCTGAAATATTTTGGTTCCTACCAAAAAGTAAAATAAAGCAGAAACTCTTTCAAGCAAAAACAGAAACTGTTACATTAGAAATTGTTATCTTATTGTAATGTACTGTTTGTTACTGGCTGTATTTTTCTCTAACACATCTCCCAAGGGATGATTTGCCTCACAATTAGAGAGATGAGTCATAAATAAAACATCAACTTCTTCACCCCTGAAAATGTTACTCTCATTTGTAGGAACCTTGCCATCCTTGGGGAACATTAGGGCATCAAAGAAAGAAAGAAACCTCTAGAGAAGACAGTAGAATCTACTTTTGGATGGAGAAACGTAACAACATGCAGGGTTTGATGTAAATAATCCACTGCATTAATTATAGCAGAATCCTTGTAATGAAATGCCACAAAATCAGCTACAACAAAAGCCACTAATTAGTAGCAATTGGTACAGTGGGGCCGTTTTACTCATGGGGCCAGATTTATTAACAGCTTTCGCCAACACAAACCCTCTTTTACCCTGTGAAAAACTACTGAATTTACTAAAGACGCAGTGAAACATTAGTGATTAAAAAGTGTGGGCACAGTAGCTGGTTTTCATTTGCATTTTGAAGAATTGCATAAAAGACGAGTTATTAAGACACCTAATTTCAAATAAAGATTTTCACTCTTGTTTGAGGTGGTTTTGGACTTGTGCAAAAAAGGGTAAATGTGAATAAGGGGAAAAGGGAAACACAATTGCGAAATAAATAGTAAACATTACACCCATAAGACTAATCAATCAGCTGTCTCCTTTATGCTTATTTTGTTTACTGTTGGTTACTAGGCTACCAATACTACAGTCAGCCACTCTAATCCCCACTAATAATTGCATTATGCGCTAGATGTTTCTTTTAATGTGTTTTGCTGTGGTCCATTTACTGGTGTTTATGCCATTATTTAATGCCCAGAAAATTATTTCTTATTTTTTTGTGCCTACATTTATCTCATCATCATCGACTCTGCTTGTTTGTGGCCTAATTTGCACTGGTTAGTCTATTGTGTCGGACATTACTGAATCATGCTGCTGCCTCTGTGTTTTCAGAATTTTGTCAGTAGATGATTTGCACTCCCATCTCCACTTTTGTGCTCTTGTGCTTATTTACACTTTTAAGTAAATCTGATACATGAAATTAGATTTTCTTTCAACAAGATAATTTAACAGATTTTTCTTCAGAAATGATTTAGTTGAAAAATTTTAATTCAGTTGGAACTTTCCAAAAGAACGCATACATTAATGAGTATTTAAAAAGAGCTATATTACATTATCTTGTTAGCCAAGACCTTTAAACATGCTAACAGTGGGTAGCGCAGTGGGTAGCGCTATCGCCTCACAGTTGACATTTCTGTGTGGAGTTTGAGGTTTCCTCCCGGTGCTCCGGTTTCCCCCACAGTCCAAAGACGTTTGCTGTAGGTGAATTGGATAAGCTAAATTGTTTAAATAAAAACTAGATGTTACAAAACACCAATATGTTTTTTTCTGAAATTAAAGAATTCCAAAACAATTGTTATTAGTGACACCGTTGGCCATTAAGTGAACTGCAGCAAGAAACATGTTGCTCGAGCTTGCACTAGTCTACCACACAAAAAGTACAAAAGACTAAACATGATTTGGTGCCCTGATATGCTCCAGACGAAGTTCCAGAAGTGGAAAAAAAGTTGAAAATACCTATACAATGAATCTAAAAAGCCGTCCATGTTGCTGAGTGTGACGTTAATTAATCGAATGCATGTTTCCTCAGTAACAGAATCATTTCTATGTCTAATATTCTATGTCTAATAATTTCTGTTCAATATTTTTGGGCTGTTTATTTTGCATTGTTACAATAACAAAGTTGATGAAACTGCATAATAGGTGATCATATTGCATACTTCTGCACAGAAAAGTTTAGATTTTTACAGAACAAGAATGTTAATGCAAACAGCATCTATGTGTTTGTGTGTGTAAACATTTAGTTTCTGAGTATTTAAAATACTTTAAAAAAACAAATCTGTGTAAAATATGTACAGACTAACAGCTGGGTTAAAGTTGGTTTAACACACACACACACACACACACACACACACACACACACACACACACA
>CAIGQW010000532.1:5933809-5992981 GCA_903798125.1 Danio choprae
ACACACACACACACACACACACACACACACACACACACACACACACACACATTGATGAGAAAACAGCAGTAAGAAAAGCATCCAATCAATGTGATGTATGTTTGCAAAAGGTCTACAATTTACCAGCATCATATTAAAAGTAATTAGAGAAAATTAAAATTACATTGGAATGATTATGCAGTGTATATTTGGCACCATAAGCTACATAGATGTGGCAGACACTATAATTTGAACATTTTAAGCATTCATTTTCTTAGACAACTTTGGAAAACTGGTCTGTTATTTATTTATTTATTTTTAAGTTTCATTACAAGCTGCTCACACATTGCCAATAAAAAAAAAGCAATTAATGCATAAAAAGTCTTATACCAGCCCTATATACATCCAATTAAAATGGCTCTGTTGGAACCAAGACAGAAAGTTGTCAACTGCAAAACAGAAACCCCAATTTGGAACATTTGATATGCATTTGGCAAGGTGAGCCGATGATCATCTCCCTCGGATGGGACGGCTTGAAAAAACTCATTATCAGTGTGCCAGCAGTTTGTGTATCTGATTATCCTTTACCTCCATAAAAAAATAAATATTAAAATCTACATTCAGACAAAGTGAGGATTGGGGACATCATGCTACAGGAATATATCAAATATGAGCTATATTTAACCAATAAACAGATTACTATCAAAACACTGAACATAAAAAGAAAGTGCAAACTGCTTCTAATCCTTTTTTATCCCCAGTGACTAACTCACTGTCATCCAGTATGCTTTGCATGAAAAAAGCTGACAATCTTCTGATCAAAATACATGTGCATTAAAAAGGCACAAGACATTATCTGTGTAATCTCAAGCACTGGGACGGATAAGCTACTGCTGCTAGAGTCTGGATTTGTTTTCAATGAGGGATTGTCAGAAGAATGCTTTCATCATCCCGAAAAACAAGACAATGAGGATTGTCAGTGCCATGTATGAAGCGTGGACCGAACATGGGAGCTAATCAACCTGCTGTTGTGTTATTTTAGAGCGTGCCTTTCAAAAGGTCTTCTGTCTCCAAGCATATTGCAGAAATGGGCCTCATGTTTAAGTTCGCTTGTCCGATAATTTAGGGCATGTTTACACAACAAGGATGCGCTGAAGTGGAAAAGTTTTCCATTGTATTTTGAAATGTTTCAAATACAGGCAACAACATTGTCAAAACGTTCCCCTTTTACTCACAAATATATAAATACAATTAAAAATGCTGTATTATTCATGTCAGGCCAGTAGGTGGTGATGCTGCTTTCCCAGCGTCCGCCTTGATGTAAAACAACATCAAAAAAACATGTCAAAAACACATAAAAATTCAAATCAATTTGATGTCAAAATCTTGACATCCACACATTGATGCCTCTTCGACCACCAAAGGAACCACACAAAAAGTATGATAATATATAAATAGTTTATTCATCTGAAAGTTTCAAAGCCAAATTTACACTGGATTTTGTATCCCTTCAGTTCTTGTAAAGCATCTATTTGAGATCCAGTTGACATCTATTTGACATCCACACAATAATGCTTCTTAAACCACCAAAGAAACTACACAAAAAGTATTATTCATTCATTTTCTTTTCGGCGTAGTCCCTTTATTAATCTGGGGTCGCCACAGCGGAATGAACCGCCAACTTATCCAGCACATTTTACGCAGCGGATGACCTTCCAGCTACAACCCATCACTGGGAAACATCCATACACACTCATTCACACACATACACTACAGACAATTTAGCTTACCCAATTCACCTATAGTGCATGTCTTTGGACTTGTGGGGGAAACCAGAGCACCCGGAAGAAAACCCATGTGAACACGAGGGGAACATGCAAACTCCACACAGACACGCCAACTGACCCAGCCGAGACTCGAACCAGCGACCTCCTTGCTGTGAGGCAATTGTGCTCACAAAAGTATCATAATATATAAATAGTTTATTCATCTGAAAGCTTTAAAGCCAAATGACAAATTTACACTGGATTTTGTATCTCTTCAAAGCTTGTAAAGCATCTATTTGACATCCAGTTGACAACTGTTTGACATCCACACATTGATGCTTCTTTGACCATGAAAGAAACTACACAAAAAGTATCATAATATATAAATTGTTTGTTTATCTGATAGCCTCAAATCCAAATTATAAATTTACATTGGATTTTGTATCCCTTCAATGCTTGTAAAGTGTCACGGTTGTGGATGCGTGCTCTCTTTCTGTGGTGTTTTGTTGTCACGTGGTTATGTTTTACTCCATGTGTCTGTGTTGCGTGTCTGTGTTGTGATCACATTGGGCTGATTACCTAATGCCGATCAGCTGTTCTGATCAGCAGCTTCAGCTGTGCTTAATTCAGTTGCATCTATATCTGAGCAGCAATCCTTTACTTGGTTGTCAGTACGTTATTGTTTGTTCATGGTATTTCTGGTTTTTTGCAGGACTCTCGTTGGACACTTCTGAGCTGTGAATCCAGAACTTCTATTCACGCCCTGCTACAACACAGATCATTGTTATTTTGTTTTGTTTTTTGCACCTTTTTGATTTATGACCTTTGGTCAATAAACACGTGCAATTGGATTCATCTTTGTTGTTTTTTTTCTTCTTTTATAGCTTGACAGTAAAGCATCTATTTGACATCCAGTTGACATCTATTTGACATCCACACATTGATGCCTCTTTGACCACCAAAGAAACCACAAAAAAAGTATCATAATATATAAATAGTTCATTCATTTGAAAGCTTCAAATCCAAATTACAAATTTACACTGGATTTTGTATCCCTTCAATGCTTGTAAAGTACCTTGATGTCAAAATGACATTACATTGACATCTAACATTGGCATCAATAACACGTCAACAATCGATTACAGGACAGTTCTGTAATTGATTTTGACATATTTTTAACACCAATGTTAGATGTCAATGTAATGTCATTTTGACATCAAGGTAGTCAATTGACATCCAAATCGGTATGCATTTTTGATGTGTTTTTTTTTTTTTGCAGTGTACAAGGAAACAATATCACTTGCAAAAAATAGCATTTTCAGACTTGTTGCATAAATGAACAGCCAAAATACATAAACTTTCCAGTGTCGTGCAAGAATCCATTTACTCAAGATTCTCTGCCAGCCTAAAGGGAGAGGATGGTTGCTCTGGTTTTGGGGAAGGATTTGGTTCTTGAAAAAGTGTTGATAGCAGCATGACTTGTATAAACATGAATCAGACTGGGCTTTTGATAGAGCTCTTTGAGTAAAATGTTATTACAGCAGCTTTTCTGCAATGAAGGTGGACGTGCAGACGTGTTCTTCTCTTTCAAATGCAAGCTGCTTGATGTATTATCATGACAGCGGCTCCAGAAGTGGAACTGCTGTGGATAATTGAAGGAATATTTGAGGGTTAAAGAGAAGTTAAGTTTAAGCAGTTGTGGCACAGCTCCAAAAATAATGGTCACGTTGAGTGTATGGTATGGACATGAATGGGGCTAATTATTAGAAAGCATAAAAGTAAAGTTTACATTTTTACAAAATAATTTTTATTTATTCTGTTGTATATTATTTGCGATTTAAAATATCTGTATATATATTCTTTTTTCACCCAAAATTAAAAAAGAATCTGCCATCATTAACCCACCCTTCACTTGTTTAAACCCTATTTGAGTGCTGGTAGCTGGCACACATAGACTTCTACAGTATTCTTTGGAAAGAACTATGGAAATTGATGGGTGCTAGCAATAAACCAGATTTCTTCAAAATATCTTCTTTAGTGTTCAACAGAAAAAAGTATTCATAAAAGTTTTAAAACCACATGAGGGAGAATAAATGATGAGGTAATTTTTGGATAAACAATGTTTGGGTAACAAAAGCTAGCAAGGAATATTATTTTTAAAATTTAACATAATGACAAAATAAATAGTTTTAAACACAAAATAATGTACTTCATGATTTATTCATCCTTTTACATTTGTTGCAAACCTGTATGATTTTTTTTCTTCTGCTGAACACAAAAGAAAATATTTTGAAGAATGTTAGAAACCAGACAACCAGATGGTTTCACTGACTTCTTTCCCCTACTATTAGTTACCATCATTCTTAAAATATGTTTTTTTGTGTGTGTGTTTAACAGAAGAAAGAAACAAACAAGTTTGCATTGACTATAGGGTGAGTAAACTTCATATTCATTTTTGGAGGGACTGTCCCTTTAACTTGCACTAAACCTGGTACTTTCCTTTAAGGTGTGTTTACCTTTGCTTACAAGCAGGTAACGTAACAAAGTGGCTCTTTGGTTTGGTAAACTTTACCTTCTGAACATTCATCTGAGGTGCAATTATGAGGTCACTGCACTATTGACTGAGTTTGACTGAAGCATGAAGTGAAGTCTGAGTTATGAGCAAAGAAACCACTCTGAACAGTTGAGAAGATTAATGACTGTATGTTTGCTGTAAAGCTCTTGGGTAAAAAGTTCACATGTGTTAGGACACTGGAAGCTCCACCCACCATAAATTTATGGATCTGCGTGCTGCCAAGTTTCGTAACGCTTGTTTTCCTTTCCATGCTTCTATAAAAATGAATTGCCTCTTGATTCGACCAAAACACAAGACCTGCGAGATTCTTTTGATTCTGCAATCTGATACTACAACTTGGCAGATTAAGCTTCAAGGGAAGAATTTTGCGCCTGCTGGAGAATATAGGAACAGCTGGAAAATTCTTGGCTGAGCTTTAATCTTCAGGCGTGATTTACACAAAGCATCAGGGCTATTAGGAAAGAGCCATAAACTGACATTTCCACACACATAAAGATCCCAAATGGATACATTTAGACAATTAAAACACTTAAAATGTCTCAATATCACTGCGTTAGATGCAAACAAATGATTCAAGTATTTTTTCAGAACTAGTTTTCATCTCCCTGAAACATGTTTTCTGACCTTCTTCTGTGTGTGTGTGTGTGTGTCCGTGCGTGTGTGCGTGCGTGCGTGCATGCGTTTATGTGTGTGTGTGTTGTGTGTGTCTGTGTTTGCGTGTGTACCTATTCATCACATTGTGGGGACCAAATATCAGTCAATTTTTTTACCTTGTAGGTGCATTTTTTGGGTTTCAAATGAGGCAAACGGCTTACAAATCACACAGAATGAAATATTTAGAAAATGTTAAAATGCAGATTGCTTCCTGTGAGGTTTGGGTTTAAGCGTAGGGTTGGGTTGGGTTAAGGGACAGAATATACAGTTTGTACAGAATAAAAACCATTATGTCTATGGGAAATCTCCATAAAGATTGCTGTACAAGTGTGTTGAAGTCAGTTCAGGTGAGCACAAGACAACCAGGAAGTGCTCAAATATTTGTAAATCCACTTGTTCACATATGCAAGATAAATTGACATGAAATCAAGATCAAGATTCAGCAAAAGCTGTGATTCTCATGCACATCTTGTCAGGGAAAACGGCTCTATGATCATTAGTAAATCTAAAGTAAAATCTAAACTAGTAAAAGCCTAGAGGATGCTCTTGCGTGGAATGTGAACTATGGCTATGTGTAGTAAACACTTCTCCATCTGAAAGCAGTCACTGGAGATTTACTGATGATTACAGAGTCGGTTTTACTGCCAAAATGAGCATGAAAATTGTCTTCAATTAATCATGCAGTCCCAGTCTCACGTCAATTTGTTATATAGTCATGAAATTAAAATTAGCAATTTGTGTTCACGGACACAAAATATCTCTTTTTTCAAGTTCCTCCGAACTACCTTTAACCTATTGTATTTATTGTATATTATATGCAATATCTTTCGTACCAACACATCCTCATTCCTGGCTGACAGTCAAAGCGATTTTATTTACACTACACTATGAGCATGTAACCCAGCTCCTAGCCCTAATAACAACCATAAATCAATAAAAAAACACAGGATATAGCAGGCAGGTACAAGTACAAGTCGCAATTTATTCAAAAAACTGAATAAATACTGAAAAAGAGCCAGAATTATTTATTTCTGAGAGGAGTAGACGTGATCACCTTCCCCATCTGCCATACAGCTCTGATCCTAAGTGCTGTCTGTGACCAATTTAAAAATCGCTGCCGGAAAAAGTGTTTTTGGTTGTCAAATTCTATTGGCTCGTTGTGTGTCTCGTGATCGATCGCATCACGCTAATGTTTCTGAATCGCATTTTAGCAAACAGAAGCCGGATCGTTTTCAGCTATTAAAATCGCAAATCACTTTATTGTTCAAATAAAGACATTGTTTGGCTTCAGTGAACTTGAAATGACACATGACTTGTTTGTACTGCTTTTAATGGTAATTATTTGAAATAAGTACAATAGACTCTACCTTTTATTGCCTGCTGCTTATTTTATTTTGTTGAAAAGTGAGTAGGTTTACGGCAGGTGTGGGGTTAGGAACATACAAAATGCCTATACAGTAGGTTAAAAAGGGGGAAAATTTGTCTGTGTCTGTGAAAATGAGTCTGTGAACACGAATCCATTGATGAAATTTTGTGAATATTCAACAAACTGCCATGAAACTGGGTTGCATATACTCTGTTCTATCATTTGAAACCTACAAAAATTTAGTGCATAACTTGCTTAATAGTTGTGGCCAAGGGTAAACTATTCACTTTATTTGATATTGTGTAATAAATATAGCAGCATCCCAGTGCTGAGTCATGCAAGAAACATGTTATCAATATGTCAGACATGCTAGGAGTTAGAACATGATGTCATAAAATGTGACCAACATGCTTGCTAGAAATGTGTTAAACTGTAGTGTGCTTTAGAATTATAACAGAGTGATAAAAACATGTTAAAGACATGCTAGCAGTGTGCTAAATAATGATAAAACATGTTAAAGCATGCTAGTGTCAAGCTGACAATTACATTATAAACATTCCAGCTTAAAATTGCAGTGTGTGGCCGATGTACATCTGGTTGGGCTATGAACAAAAAAAGAGTGCCTACACAAAAAGTAAAGCCTTGATGAATAACATTGTGTGAGGTTCAATCTGACAGCATTGACAGAAATAAATACAGCAAAAGTGGCTTTCCTAAAGCAATCAATCATGCGTAGCTTGCATAACTTTCGAACAATCCTATTGAAATCAGCTTAATCGCAGCATTTAGTAATGCAGTGTACTGTGGACACCCTGACAAAACAATTCTAGCTAATATGATCAACATTCGCTGCTGAATATCTTTTAAACACTCTTTCTGGGCAATAAACACTGAGCAATTCTGGGAAATCGGCGCTCAGGAAAACAAATGTTCCCTTTGATTGGTCCAGAAAGCCTCTATCTGTTTGCTATAAATAATGAGGATTTTTGCGTCCACTGGGTCTGTGCATGTCCTTTGTTCTTCTCTCTGCTACATAAATTGTTCCATCAACACGTTAGTTATATATGTCTCAGTCTCCTCTAAAATCCAACTCGACATTCCCAGTCAGTTAGTTGTCCGTTTTTTCTCCTCACATGACTGTCAGGTCTGCCCACCCCCAAACTATTATACAGGTCTTTTCCCATTCACATCTGGCCTGTATCACAGCTCACCAAAGGCTATCTCCCGCATGAACTCACAAGCACATGAGGAAAATAAATCCAGCGCATTTCACCCTGTACCACCTAAATCCCTCAATCCATGTTTTGGATTTCTTCCAGAAAGCACTCTCTCAGAGCTCTTAGAGTTTCACAGAAAAAGGCATGCCCCTTTCAATAAGACAGAGATATGACCTGGAAGCCATTAGACGTGTGTAAACACTTCACTGGATGAAAATCAGATGCCATAATTCAAAGAGGAAATTCTGACAGAAAAAGCAGTTGAGTAGAAGACGTTATGTATGTTTGTAATTAAATGCATCACCATTATAAAACAGGCATTTTCCTATTAAATAAAAGTGTTAAAGACACATTTTCATCATACAAGTCTTTGTGAGAGCTCTGCCAAGAGTGCTGGATGATGTGTCATTTCAGAAATGGACCCTACATACATAACGATTACACAGAAGTCACTGCTGGTTTTATAGAACTGCTTTGAACTCTTATGGATCTATAAAGTCATTTTCCTATACAATTTCATAACTATTGAGCAACCCACCTCAAAAAATACATTTATTGATGGTATCTGGCTGTCCTCAGTCCCTGGACATCCTTTCTACTTCAAAGGCATGATTACAACTTTTACTCCTCTGTGAGCTTCAGAAAAATGTACGAACTAGGACCAAATCAAAAAGAAAATTATTGTACAGAAAGTTTAAAATGCAGGCTGTGATCCATTAACTTTATGACAAAAGGCAATTTTTTTAATTCCCCAGGTGGTTAAACTAAAATAAATCAAGATTTAAATGGCATCTGGCATGGTATGAGTGCTCCTGTTTAAACCTGTCAATCATATGACTGTGACTGACAGGTCCATTGGACAGTCTAGTGGAAAAGAGAGGTCAGCAGAGACCCACGTTATTGCAAGCCAGTAATATTCTGATGAAAGCAGTTTAGTTTTTAGCCAGTCAGCAAAAGTGCATAAGTCAAGGATATTCACTCATGCAGCAACATATATAAGAATGAAACATTCAGTTAAATTGGGATCTATGGTTCAGGACATCACTATCACTGGTCGGAGGATAAGCAAATTGTACAAAAATGCATGAACCATATAAATTACCATTAGGGGTCAGGAAATATTTAAAAATATCTTTTTAAATAAATTATTTAATGCTCACCAAGCCTGCAATTACTTATTTAAAAATACAGTTATACTATAAACAGTAATACTATAAAACAGAAATTAGTCTGGTTTCAAAGGCAGAAATTCAATTGGGAATTCAATAGAAAAATTTCAATTTTTGTTTGTTAAAGCTTGGAGACTGGCAAGATTGGCTTTCAAATCTACACATTACTGGATTTGCCTGCTGCTTTTGGCATAGTTTACCACCAGATCAGGACAAAGGGCAACTCAAGAATCAATCTCTGGTCATTCAGATCCTTCAGGGTCTTTTTGGAGGGCTGTAGTGTCCAACCTAGGACCAATGTCTATCTACAGGATATCTTACTAGGATCTGTCATACAGAAACATGGCGTTTCATATTCTTCTTTGCTGATGACACTTACCCCACCAGACGATAGCTGATCACATTTCAGTATGTCTGAAAGAAACTTCTTGCAGGATGAAAAACCATCAATGTCAACTCAGCCTTGCTAAGATAGAAATTCTAGTAGTTTTAGCCAATCCAAGGCTTCATCACAACTCATCCATCCAGATCACATACCACCCACAACTATTTCAAAACATCCAGGAAGCCTGAAGCTTTTAACAATCATCTGAACTTCACAGACCACTTTGCTAGAACAGCCCAGTCCTGCAAATTTGTCTCATATCCCCATTAGGAACCTTTTTATCGGTACATGCAATACAACTCTTTATTCTGCCTCTTGTTCTGTCCAGTCTGGACTATTTCAATACTCTCTTGGCAGGCCTTCCAGGTAACACTATCAAACCTCTGCAACCTTTGCTAAATGAAAATGTTTCCAAAATGATTAAATGTAAAATCTAAATATAAATATCATCACGACTCAAATTCTCTGCTATTTATTTTATTTTGTTGCTTGAAGTAATTTATTTCTGTGATGTCAAACCTGAATTTTCAGTATCATTACTGTACAGTCCACACATAAACCTTACGAAACTATTTTGACATGCTGATTTGGTGTCAAAGAAACAAATAGAAAATTAATGTGACAGAAAATCAATGGTAATATAACCTATTCCCCTTTTTGAAGAAGGACTCTGAAGTCCCTACAGTGTGTATGTGAAGTTTCAGCTCAAAATACCCAACAAATCATTTTTAATAACTCTTTGAAACTGTCCCTTTTAAGCTTTGATTCAAATTGTGCTGTTTTGGGGACTGTCGGTTTAAATTCAAATTAGATTGGGTTCATCGCCCTCCCAGACCAACACCTATGCATCCGCATACTGGCAGATTCAAAACAGAATTAATGATATCTCTTGTGAAAAATTAATATGTCAATAGAAGTGGGTCAGAATAAGGCAGTCTATGGAGATCACAATGTTCAATTTGTGCATCTTAAAACTCCACATTTATAATGCTTCTTAGTCGCTGGCATTATCTTCAGCAGGTACGATGCGGAATTTCTAACAGCAGAGGACTGCTTCTCACTTACATCTGTCTATGCAAATGAGGGAGAAATCGTCACTAATGTGCGAGGCTTTCCCCCTTCGATGACTTGTCAAAGAGAGATTTTTTGAATGACTGTTTTTATGTAGTGTGGTTATAAAAAAAAAAGAATTTATTCCTTTTCACCATTAGAGGCTGGCAATACGCACATACTGCTGCCACACAACTGTGTTTAAACCCCTAACAAAGAGGATGTTTTGCATAATAGCTGCCCTTTAATATCTGTAATAAATATCTGTAAGACAGCATTATTTCAAACAGAAAACTTTAACATTACTGCCATGTTTTGTTTATTTAATCCCTTGATGCACTTATGTAAAAATTAAAAGAAAGAAAATCTGATAATTCAGATAATGATAATGTCTGCAACTCGGTCTCCATAACAACCAGAGGCACGTTGATGTTCTGTTTAGTTGCTGAATACACAGCTAATCCTGATTAGCCCAACACAACTACAAAACGCTTACAAAACAGCATTAAAAGTTAGCCATGGCTTTCTTCCTTTGAATAAATTGCAGCACTCAAGAATTCTCAGCAAATAATTGGCCCACCAGGCTCTCCCTAGAGAAAGTCCCATGAAAACAGTTTATGTGTCAGTGTTTCTGCCAAATATCACACAGCAGGTCCCAGTTGCACAGACAATAATTCTCTTGTCTCCGGAGTTATTAAAGACTAATCAGAAAAAAGTGAACAAGAAGATCTTGATCAACGATTCAGTCATAACCTGGACATTTGCATTCTCTGAAAAAACCTCCAGACATTGCAGAAGACTTAACAACCAAAACCTTATTAGAAAATATATGTACATACCTATCTGATCACTGACGTGGCTAAAGTAGTTTGGACAGGGTATGGTGACTAGTTCTCCAATCCGAGCTGATGGCCAACACGCCAGATCCCATTCACCTATGCAACCTTGGCATAGAAGTGGAGAAAAAATTATTACAGATACTGGAAACATACTTTTATCTAATCATGTTTAGTACAACAATCATAAGAATATAAACTTAAAAATCCTATAGCAAAAATTGACCTTATTGTTTCACGTAAGAGCGGGTGCAACCATTGGGGCCCTTTTGTCTGAAGACTTTACTTCCGTTGATTTTTGGATGTAAAATACAGCTTGTTATGCTGTTTGATGTTGCAAACTGGTATTCTTATTATATTATTTTTTATTTAAAGTCATAAACACTTGTATTTAGTGAAAGTATTTGGCCGCTTTTGCCATTCGGGATTCATTTCCCCACAGGCAAATGAATCAGAATTAAAACAAAAATAAATCGCAGAAAACTGAAAACTAAAACAAAACAAACAATAGAATTTTATTTGAGCTGACACTCTAAAAATGCTGGGTTGTTGTAATCCAACATTAGGTTAAATATGGACTAACTAGCCCGATCTTAAGAGGAAAAATAACTATTTAACATACTGTCAGAAAGGTGCCTAATATGTACAAATTCATATGAAAACATTTAAAAGGAGACGTTCATCAAAACACCACCCCTAACCCTACACCCACTGGGGATGAGCAAATTGTACTAAAATGTATGAATGAGATCGTATCGTACAAATGAATATGAATTAGCCACTAAATCAAAAAGTTATGAATTGCCGTGAGATTGCATTGTTTAATTGCATAATTTTGTTTTAATTAAATTTAAATGACACTTTTTAACCCAACAGTTGTGTTTGTCAATAATTGACCTAAGGTTAGTTTACAACAACTCAGTATTTACAATAGCAGAACCCACACCACAAATAACAATATAATAACAATATAATAACAATAATTATATTATTGAATTGTAATGTCATGGGAATCACTTTAAGAATTTGTTTTTTGTTTTTTTTTGCAGCTGATGAAACATAGAAATATTAACAGCCAATCAAAATACCTGACTTTAAAGACTTCAAGCATTTAAAGTGACAGATGACCAAATTTCAGCATGTGCTTATAAAAAACAGTATATTATTGTCCACTTGTGTGAACTGCAATATAGTTATTGGTGTGAATGTGGCTTTAAATTTTTCATTTGAAATTGTTAAAATAGTTGTAATCTACAATTGACATTTCTTGCTCACCCAACACTGTGACAAATGGATTCTCAATGTTTGCCAATGATTTCCTTTATTTTGTTGTTCTCCTTGTTGATTTCCTTGCACTTGGTTGCAAAAAAACTAGGCTTACAGTGGTCAGCATATATGAGTACACCCCATTTAAAAAAATGAATATTTTTATCCATTTCTCAGTTGTAACGCTCTGCTGGTAGACGATGACATGATGAGACTGAACACGGGATGTAACAAAAAACGGATTTATTGAATGAACATTTACGGATAACAATACTGGGTACAGGCAGACGGGACAAGGACGAGGTGACGAGACAAACCAAGAACCAAAATACCGGACAACGAAGGACACAGACGAACGGGTATAAATAGATAGGGGGATGATTAAACTAATGAGACACAAGGGAGGAACACAGGTGAAACAAATGGACACTGATGGTGGCGGGAAAGACAGGACAAAGGAATCACATGACGAAAACAAATGATGACACGGACAAACACTGACATCAGTGAATATGGGTAATATATATTGGTAACTATTCTCTCATACACAGCAGGCCTGTGGCCAGCCTATTGAAAGGGGTGGTTCTTTTTTTTCTCAAAAAGTGGAGCTTTTTGCAGTTATTGTTCTCAATTTCTATTAAATTATAAGGTTCAAATACTGCATTTTAGTGACATTTTAGGCACTAATCTTTGCTGCATTAGCTTTTCGGATTCTGATCATAACCACACTTTTTGATGCAACAAAAATATTTCCTACAATTTTGTCAAAGTGCTTACCATACTAATTTACCACAAAGTGTTTATTTAGAAATGTTCGTGTAAGTTAAAATGTGTAAGTTATTACAGTTTTATAAATAATGTCATGAGGTTCAAATTTTAAACAAATTTTTTTGAATAAAGAATTATAAAAAAAAACCTTATTTTTAAAATACAAATTTATTATCATTCATCATTAAAAAACCCCAATTAGGAATATGTTAAAAGTTATTAAAAACCAACTAGAAAACATTAAAAACTCATTTCCTCAAAATTGGTAAATTTGAATAATTAAAAATTTTATTTGTCTTAAAGCCTTCTTCTATCGGTTATTTTCACAATTTATGTCGGCATACTGTGAAAGATGGGACAAATGAGCTCATATAGGGGCCAAATTCTGAACTTTGTAAGTGGGGGTGTGGGTTTTTCGAACCCCCCGAACCCCCCCTGGCTACGGGCCTGCACAGATAGACTGCGTGAACTTCAACTAAAAACCTGAAACATTCTCGCTGATATTTCAAAGCTTCTCTATTTTGATGTTTTCTATTAACTTGTAAAAAGAGAGATAGTTTAAAAGGGCAAACTGATTGCAGACGTCTGTCATACGTCAGTAAAGACTAATGTCACTGGAAATGAAGAAGTCACAACTCATTTTAATAGATTGATAATGCATAGATAAATCATTCACAATAACACCAGTAGCATGTATTTAGATCACAGATTTTAGTTGAATGTTTCATTTCATGGTGACTTCAAAGTGACCATTTGATTTAGTGACCAGACTTTATTCCATATTTAATTCTTTGCTACGAGTCAAATAATCTTGAAATCCAACTGATATCAGATTTTCCAACAAACCGGTCAACACGATAAAAAGAAAACCAATCAAACTCAATGCCACAGGAGAGAGCCTTATCAAAGTCCATCTCATAGTCTGAGAAACCAATTTGCATATTGGTCTAAGATTTATTACTCAGGGGAGATTTGTGATTGCGATTTAAATCACAGGAAACACAGAAGACAACACACAACCTCAACGCACTAAATCACAGATAATCAGACCTCATCGTTACACCGCCAGCTTTTGTAATTGCTTCGTCCATTAAGGAGAAAATCAATATTAGATTAGCCTGGTACAGCGGTTGAGTTTGATGAGGTACAGAAACAGCAGCGAAGTCCACAAACTGACACATTCTAGCCTTTTTTTTTACTTTACACACATATCCCTGTTAATGATTCCAGTAATTAAGTTGCTCTAATATTTGATGCGTTATTAGAAATTGTAATTAAATACGTGTTATCATAGCTCATTTGAGGTTACCGTCTGCCTTGGTGGTGTCAGCGGTGACCTTCTTTTCATGTTTTTCATTATCACAGTAGAATATGACTTTAATATTGAAATGAAAAAGCAATTTATGTAATTTCAGCTATTTTTGACAGCATCATTAGTTGAAAAACGGGTTGCAGGGCAATAAGGGACTTAAAGTACAAGGCTTGTGACAGTGTGTGAATCTGGACTGAACTGCATTGACGTCAACTCTAATCAATAAAGCATTAAAAAAAACAGAATATGCTTACTGATATGTTTCAGTCTTTTACTAAAACAACCTCTGATTAAATCCTATATATACAGATAATGGCTATGAAAACGCCTGCTGTTGTGAAGATCGCACTGAACTGAATGACATTTCTATCTAATTAACCTGCATGTCTTTGTAACCTTTTCTGAAACCTGATAACCCAGAGAAACAAACACAAAACAATTATCTGTCCAGTCCTCAGTCTCTGTAATGAGAACAGAGGTTTGAGCTCACTACAGACCGTGGGAAGTAGTGAGGGGAAAAAAATATTGACACTTCTGCTGATATGCAGATAAGCAGCGTAGCGGTATTTTCTGCACAGTGGCTACTTGATCAGATCTTGTAACACACAAAATGTTACTCTTGCAACATTAGGCCTGTCGTTTAATACACATTATGTTGCTATTTTTATTTGATGACCATTTCTAGTGAAGTGATCACCAAGCCAGAAGCCTTAAAAAAAACGCCTTAGTGTTTGCACACATATCTTTTTATATTTTACTTACATTGTTATATCTAAAATATATAGCAACTGAACTGTATTGCTCATGCTCTGATGTTAATTGTAGGATAATATTATAGAACTGTACAAGTAATAGAGCTCCCTAGTTTACAGCATTGGCTGAGATTACATTTCCATTAGAAAAGTATAATTATAAAAAGACAGAGTCATGTTTTTTTTTTTTGTAAAACACTGTTAAAAGGGGCGGTTCATTCAGCTGTGGCGACCCCAGATTAAAAAAGGGACTAAGCCGAAAAGAAAATGAATGAATGAATGTTAAAAGGTGCTATAGAAAGAAAATATGGATATGCCTAGGCATAGCTGAATAATTAAAGTTCAGTACATGGAAATGGCATACCTTGAGCCTTAAACACCATCTTTTGCTAATTCACATGTTATTTGTCATTTAAAAAAGTAATTTAAAAAACTGTGTAAAATCACAGTGAAATACAAGGCCAATTGCAACCAAACACCAACTGCTAGACTGGGAACATTAAAATGCATGCCCCATGCTGTGCTTGATTGGTCACAATGTTTCCTTGTGAAATTTTCCTTATTTTTAATTTGATCTATGCTTGAATTATACTAACTATGTATGTACGACTCTTATCTTATTAACAGAACAAGCTTAAAAGTAAAGGAGCAATTCAGTGACGCAGGTAGCCATGTACAGTATGATCACATCACCTCATTGAGAACAACCTGAAGACGCACAAAATCTGTTTAAGTGTATATTTTGTTAGTTTAACGTGTATATTGTGAAACGTTTCTGCATATGTTTGCAATGAGGCAACAGACACATGTGTACATTTGCAATGATAACTGCTAAATATAATTGTTTAACACATATAAGTGTATGAGCTGAGGGAATGTCTAAACAGAGCTCATTAATATTCACAACCCTACCAAATATGGTCAAATAAGATAAGGTAAAGTAAATAATTAATAAGGTAAATTCAAATGTTCTAAATTCGAATGTTTTTGTAAAACAATTTCTGGAAAACTGTTACACTTTCCTAAGTCACATGCCACTATATAGAGATATATATATAAGAGAGAAAAGTTTAACATACTGTATCAAAATGAATTATATGGCACCTTTAATAAAAACAAGAAAAATGAATAGGTTTTATTCAGTTATGCTTCTGTTGTATTCAAAACCATTACACTCCTAGTCTCTTTACACGTATACTGTGACAGATATATGCAGTGTATGCTACATACCTGATGTGATGTTTTCCAGCTTGGACAAACACTCCCTTTTCTCCAGCTCCCACATAACCTCACACATCTGGACAGACAGCATCTGTTTATATCAATAACACAATTATAAGATTCTGACATGCAGTACATTTTCTTGCAATAAAAAAAAAATCGTTTTTTGAAGCTGCAAAGAACATCACATTTCTGAATAGCAGTAGACCTTTGATCACCTAACAAGCTGAATGTAGTTACAGTTTGAAGAGTACGGAGTGAAATAGTTGCACTTTTTTTCCTTAGTGTCATCGGGATTTGACGAAGGGCATGACAATTCATGTTAATGCTTCAGTTTTTAGTAGCAATTTACCATTAAACACCTGAGGTCTAAATAACATCTCCTTTCACCTTTGTTGACCCCTGCTAGATTCCTATATGGTGGAAGAAAATCACGGTATAAATGATTTGTCTCTCTGCAGCTGTATCCAATATTTCGCAAAAAAATGTCGGCTGTATTATTTAAGTATTTGCTCTCACTGATTCCTGCATCGAGCTGCGGAGGACAGTGAGATTTATGGCAGGTACTCTGGCAGATGAGGCCACAGAGAGGTGACATCAATCAACATTTCACTCCAGAGCAATGGTTATTCCCAAACCAGTCCATAATTACTGAAAGTATGACTGTCCGGGTCAAATGTTACTCTGGTTCCTGAAGGGTCACAGTGTGATCCACAGCAGTGATTTATAACTGGTTCTGCACATCAAAAGCTGCATCAAAAAGAACAAGAATGTGTCTTTTTTTACTCATTTAAGCTGTGTTTACATTACTTATGTATATATAAGAATTCTATAGACACTAGAATAATAAAACAGCATTTCCTCTGCACTTCGGAAAAGTTGGGCTGTATCTGTTGTGTAACATGCAATCTATACACTATAAAAAGCGATGAGGACTTTCCTTTAAAAAGTGAGTACATCTGCTGCATAAAATTAAGAAAACAGACTATGCGCATAATTATACAAATTAGGTCTTCTTGAAGGGATAGTTCACCTAAATCCTCCAATGACAGTTAGGTTTAGGGGTGGGGATTGGGTGCATGCCTCCTTTGCAGAAATCATTAATTTTCGTACAAATGAAATGATCTGAATTCATACAAATTAGCCAATTTAATTAGCCATGTTTCCTGATGAGATCACGTTGGCTCAACTTGCAAATATGATGTCTCCAACACTACTTGAATGCTCCAAAATGTCACCAAACTGGAACACAGCAAAATTTGCACAAATCAAAATTTTCTGTCCATATTGAATATTAATATTTGTATGAATGCAAGTCAATTGAGAAAAAGTAATGTGATCACACCTTTATGCTGAATATGACATTATAGTTAATATTGTTACAAATCATTCATTCAGTTTCCTTCGGCTTAGTCCTTGTATTCATCAGGGGTCACCCCAGCGGAATGTACCGCCAACTTCATTCATTCATTCATTCATTTTCATTTCGGCTTATTCCCTTTATTAATCTGGGGTCGCCACAGCGGAATGAACCGCCAACTTATCCAGCATATGTTTTACGCAGCGGATGCCCTTCCAGCTGCAACCCATCTCTGGGAAACATCCATACACACTCATTCACACTCATACACTACGGACAATTTAGCTTACCCAATTCACCTGTACTGCATGTCTTTGGACTTGTGGGGGAAACCGGAGCACCCGGAGGAAACCCACGCCAACATGCAAACTCCACACAGAAACGCCAACTGGCGAGGCTCGAACCAGCGACCAGCGACCTTCTTGCTGTGAGGCGAACGTGCTACCCACTGCGCCACTGTGAGGCCCTGTACCGCCAACTTATCCAGCATATGTTTTACACAGCGGATGCCCTTCCAGCTGCAACCCAGTACTGGGAAACATCCATACACACTCATTCACTACAGCCAATTTAGTTTTTTTCAATTCACCTATAGCACATGTCTTTGGACTGTGGGGGAAACCAGAACACCAGGAAGAAACCCACACCAACACGGGGAGAACATGCAAACTCCACACAGAAATGCCAACTGACCCAGCCAGGACTCAAACCAGTGACCTTCTTGCTGTGAGGCGACAGTGCTAACCACTGAGCCACCGTGTCACCCTGTTACAAATCATTTTTGAACAAAATTATTAGTACTATAGGTGGGAACCGCTACAACTTATACAACATAACTGCTTCAAATGTCATTCACAAAAATTTATAAAACTAGCACATGTATTAAATAGCATTTACATTTTTTAGATCTCCTGTTTCACAGGTTTAAAGGGGCGACACAGGTGGCTGGGAAAGGTCTTGTTTTTGTTTCATTACAACCTGTTCACACATTATCAATAAAGTGATTAATGCATAAAAGGTTTTACATACAGCCTTCTAAATCCCACATATTGACAGATCTACATTACAAATCCTAAAAGATACTGAGATATGTCTCGTTTAGTTTAGTAAGACCAATGCTCTACATTAAACCAGCTGAAAACACAAGTTCAGGTATGAGCCCAGGCAAACAACAGCACAGTATTGAACATATAGTCTGTTGTGGAAAGTGACATAATCAGAAGTGAATTAAGTGGCATGGTCAGCTGTACTGTATAGAGTCGTGAGTCACTACTGTCTGCAAGGAGCTGTGATCAAGGACAGTGCTGACATGGACACACCGATGAACTGAGAAAAATTGAGGGTTGTTTCCATGGCATCAAAATAAGAGAAGAAACTATTCCCTGTTTCAAATAGCATAATATATAGAACAACCACTTTAATGCACATATTTGTCATGTGACAAGTCTTTGCATGGTAACATTGCTACTCTCAGTGCTACCAGGATCAGTCAGGAACGCTAAACCTGAAGGATTTAACATAAATAAGAAAGGATTTGTATTCTGTCATTAGTACACATAAAAAAAATAAAAAATAAAAAACAATATGATGATTGACATTGCAATGCACTTAGCACTTTTCATTAAAATGTTGTGAAATCAATGATGAGATCCATGATGAAATCAATGATGAGATCCACATCTGGTGAGACATAAGGACATTTGTACTTGACTCAATTAAATGAACAACTTTGCATTCTTTACCTTCTTTATTGGCATGGATGGTTCTATGCAGAACCTTTAATCTTCATGCATTTACATTCAACAAAAGGGTTTTTATAGTAGTAAATGTAATTAAAAATATATTTTTAAAGCAAAATGTTCTAAATTGCTAAAATGTTCTTCACAGTAACAACTCGTTGAAAGGCTCAAGGAAGCAACAATCATTGTTAAATCCTCATCAGAAACCTTTATTTTAACACTCAGATGCATAATGATGACAAAAGATGCTTTCTTTGCAAATCTATTGGACTGTAAATGGCAATGCAAACTGTTTTTTAAAATGCACAAACAACTGAAACTTTACATCAGCGCCACACAAAAAGACTGGTTATCATTTGAGCGAATAACAACTAAACTAATATATATTTGAATACATTTTTATCAATATGTAAGAACATTTCAGTGTAGGTTAAGCTCATTTTAAAACTATTAAACCTGTCAAAGCCTGGTTTTTGTCTGAAATTGTATTCATTTCTGACTGATAATGCAGTTAAGTGAAACTGATTGCGTTCTGTCCCCATTTTATCAAGTTTTATAACAACAAAATGAATTTAACTCATGAAGATTTGTTAAATTCGTTTAATAGTTAGTAATTTAATTTATTTTGTGTAAAATAAGCACATGCCGCTCTGAGACAGAAGAGCAAAAGAGCAACAGTTTCCTGAGATTAATTCATCTAAGTTTCTGTCAGCACAATTTAACTTCGAAAAGAAAAAAATCTCCGTATCCCCGGAATTGACCAATTTGTTTGAGAACTAGGTGTGTTAAATACTTGAGGGCTTTTCTTTCGTCGATGACTAATTGCACTGGTAACCGGATCAAATGAAGTGTTGATACTCACAGGTCCGAGCGAGCAGGTGAGGTATAAAATCAGCATTTGTTTAGACACATCCATTTCAGCAGATTCAGCAGCTGCCTGAAAGCGCTCCGCAAAAGTACCGAGACAAGCTGACGGTCGAAAAGTAACTGAGGAAGATTCCGAAACGTCAGCCAACTATGTGCTGCGCGCGCGGGTGCTCCGGTGTGCGTGGATTCAACAGCCGTATGACACTTCGAGACCTGTCCATGTTTTGTATCCTCGAGAAAAAAACCCCACCTAATTCATGAACGGCTCCGGAATGATGCGAGGTAATTCATAACATACGTTGGTATAATGAACGTACACTTGACTGCGATTCTAAGCTGTCGATCCACGTCCAAAGCTTCACTTTCAATGTAGGTGTGCGCGCGCGCATGTGTGTGCAGCCTATAGTAACACACCCCTGAAAAACAGAGTTAAATAAATAAAATAATAACTCCGTCTCTCTCTGTCTTAACCTGTCCGCTATCCATTCTATTTTCTTTTCGAGCACAAATATTGTAATATCCCTTACAAAAATTTACCATAGTTTTACTACGGCACAAAACCATAGTAACTACAAATGAAGCATATAAAGGCATTTGATGTAATACCATAGTAACTACAAAATCAATCGTTACTTTAACACGGCATTGAAAGTAACCACAATAACAACAAAATGAAGCATAGTTTTACTATGGTTTTTAAAGTAAAACCAGTAACTACATGTAATGAACAATGGTTTTACTACTGTGGATTTAACTTGTTTTTGTTTCTTTGTTTATATGTACTGTAATTGGGGCAGCCCGGTTGCGCAGTGGGTAGCACAATCGCCTCACAACAAGAAGGTCGCTGGTTCGAGCTGGGTCAGTTGGCATTTCTGTGTGTAGTTTTGCATGTTCTCCCTGTGTTTGCGTGGGTTTCCTCCGGGTGCTCCGGTTTCCCCCACAGTTCCAAAGACATGCGCTATAGGTGAATTGGGTAAGCTAAATTGTCTGTAGTGAATGGGTGTGTATGGATGTTTCCCAGGGATGGGTTGCAGCTGGAAGGGCATCCGCTGCGTAAAACATATGCTGGATAAGTTGCCGGTCCATTCTGTGGCGACCCCAGATTAATAAAGGGACTAAGCAGAAAAGAAAATGAATGAATGAATGTGCTGTAATTATTTAATTGAAAACTTTTTTACCATTGCATTCTAGGGCTTTATCACCATTTTCTGAATCACACTGGCACATGTTTTTACACATACAGTTTACATTCCTTTCCAGAGGAAAATTTTTTAATAAAATATGTTGTTGTTGTTGTTGTTGTATACATTATTGCCTAACTTTTGTTAAATGTAATACAACCTGCTGTGATTCCTATATAGTTATAATTACTATAGATTTACTACAGCACTAATACTACAATATTAGCTTAGAAAAAACATGGTAGAAAAAAACATGATACGCACCACACTATGCACCAAAAAACATGGTTACTACAGTCATGGTACCTACAGTGTTGTCATAGTATTACAACAATATTACTATAGTTAGACCATGGTCTGAAAAACAGAACTTCTCTCTTATATTCAAATATACCAGAGTATATTTTCCACTGAACAGATTCTGTTGTCTTAACTGTATGTTAAGTAAATTTGACATGTCATGTCATATGTAAGACAATATTGTAAACGAACACACCAATGCAAATATGTGAGCCCTCGCATTCACAAGTGGCCAATAATCACCAAAACTCTCTGGCGGAAGTGCCTTGAGAAACTTTTAATAAATGTAAATGCTTTCATGGAAATTTCTTGTACTCGTGGGGAACTGTAGAATCAATCAAATGTGGATATGTAAATGCATATGAGACTGAAGCATGAAATCATTCATTTTGAAAGTATAATGGAGAATGTCTAATATAGATTAGCGACTCACAGCATGGAGCTCTTATGCATTCATGTTTTTAATGAAACTGCCAGAAGAACAAAGGATGTGAATGCGCTCAGACATTGCATTGGAAATTTATGTTAAATGGTGTACATGCCCTGAAGATCTGATACTTCTCTTAACTTGTCAGGGCTCACAAATACTACTCTCAGCTCACTGATCTGTCAAAAACTATATGCATATTACACTCCTTCAGATGTACTGCTCAAAACCATTTACTACAGAGAAGCATTGTAATGTGCTGAGCCAGCACATGAAATTGCACTGTTCATCATTACTAGCAAAATATTGCTAGCAAAGACTTATATAATTGGAGAAAAAAAACAATAGTCAACAATTTATGGAAAATGTGTGTTCTCTTTTATTTTTTATTTATCTGTCGATATTTAGTGGCTAAAATCAAAGGTGTGAAATACAGTCAACCTTCTATGCATTAAATGACCTTTTGCGCACCCCATAATAACAGTGCATTTAACTGAAATAGTATCCTGATATTTTATTCTGTTAGTGACAATTCGCAATAACCATCCATAAATAATCATATACTAATATGTAAAGTGTTACTTTATGTACTAATGAGTCACACTGAGATCATGTGTGAATAACTGCAAATGTCTGTTAATAAATGTATTACTTAACATTGTAGATTAAGCTAAATATAACCATTCTATGAGAAAGAATGTTAATTAAAAGTGCAATTTGATCAGCATGAACTAAATTGTTTATTATGATGTAAAAAGAGAACACTTGTTCGATAATGACAGTAAACAAGTAGACTAAAGCAGATTTTAGTTTAGAATGTAATGTCTGCTTCATGAATACATGTTTCTTTGAAAGGTCATTCTTGAAGACAATGGAGCAGTGCCTTGGGGCCCAAGCCACTGTAAACCATCATAGATTTGAATAGAAACATATTAATGATGCAAAACAGATCTTTATTATTGTGCCTTGGTGGATTTCATTAGGAGAACAATTCAAAATCATGCGATGGTATTTGTAATGTACTGGTTTACTGTGTCAGTTTCAAACAAGTCTTCAGTCTTTACGTCACAATAAGCAGTTTAAACACAAGAGTTCATAATAATTAATAATAATAATAAAAAGTAGTTAATAATAAGTTAATAATAATGTGCCCCTCCAAGTAAAGTCATAATTATACATGTTGGTCTAGTTGCACATTTAATTAATATTCTTTCTCATAGAGAGAGTTACATTTTACCTTAATCTAAAGTGTTAATTAACACATTTATTAACAAACATGTACTAACAGGTAGCTAATTAAAGTAGTCGTGGTCCACACATGAATTTAATGTGACTCATGTTATAGTTAAGGTTAGTTCTTGATTAGTACATGCCTTAATCCATCATTAGTAGCCTACATAATAAAGTAACATTTAGATTACACATTAGTACATGCTTATTTATGTACTGATATTGTAAAGTGTCAACGTTCTGTTTGATCTGGATGAACTCAATGGTCTTTGAAATGCTAAAATATCCTTCTTAAACAGGTGAAATGTACCATATATTACCTTTAAAAGTTTGTAAAACATTCTTAAAGGGGTGGTCCACTACGATATCATAATTGAAACTTTAGTTCATGTGTAATGTAGCTGTGTGAACATAAACAACATCTCTGAATGTAATCAAAGTTCAGTGCAAAGGGAGACATTTGGCTCTCAGCAAAGCCTACAGCGAACGAAGTTTGGGGACTACAAAAAAATATATCTGGGTTAGTGAGATCACAAACGCTTCAGGTTACGTGCATTCACCATGCGCATATACCCTGCGCAGCGAAGGGGCGTGGCCAGAGGCACTGTAATGTTATAGCAGAGAAAGCTAAAATGCCATCCAAAGCTGCTATTTCCACAGAGCTTGTTCTGTTTTTGTATTTAAGCTTCCAAAGGACACGACACAAAGAGAAAAGTGCTTACAATTTAGTTAGAATTATGTTCCAGAGAATTATAAAAAATATATAGCTAGCATTTGACAAAGGACAGCTTCCAGAATCTCTCCCAGTTCAGTGCTGGATTCGGCTAAAAACTCTTCAAAGAGGGAGCAGCTCCAACCATAATAGGCGAAGCTGTGGATTGTGAGTCACAACCTGTAAGTATTTTTGTTTGTTAAAACTGATCTATGACATGCATAGTGTCTAGCGTTAACGGTATGTTGTAGCAAGGACATAAACAAGGATTTAAAAAATGCTGTTTGGCACTGTTAACAATTTAGCTACAAATTCATGTTTATTCGTCAAACCACTGTAAACACCCACAATCTTCACCAGCGCGTGCAGTGTCTCTCTATGCAGCTGCTTTCTGTGCATTCTACATCTCAAATAACAAACTCGCAAAAGATATGTGAACGTTTCATATTACTTACACATGCTTATTCCGAATATATGTGTCAGATTTTATTTTAAAGAGCAGGCCTGAGGTTCAGCTGTGTCATTTTCTGTCTGATTCAGGCTCCAACTGATATGGCTTACAGCTACTCTGACTGACAGTATGTACACAGCAGAGGCAAAGCACGTGCTTGTGGAGGCGTGACGTTTTTCCTGGTGATGTTGAGCGATCTGCGAATCACAGCACATTATGTTAGCTGACCAATCAGAGCCTCTTGAGGGCGAGCCTTTCCCTTTAACATTCCTGATTTTCAATTCTGATCAAGAAATACTACAAATAAATAACAACATTTTCATAGTTACATCATGGTAGCCTCAAAACAATTATGGTTATGCTATACTGATAGTAAAACCATTGCATTTGTAGTGTGGTTTCACAAACAGTAGGCTTTACAGCATATAATAAAACCATTGTTCATTTTCATGAGCCGAGTCTGAATTCTGTTATCAAATTTCCTCATCAACAATGTGTCTAAACACCTTTCCATTACCATTTTTGTCTAACATTTGGAAATATAAATCTCTACACAAAAGTCGTCTTTATTGTGGGAGTATTCTTTTCGTGCTGCCAGTCTAAAAAGCAAACATGCCTTCATATGTGGAATGGATTGGCTGAACCCATCTTTAGTTTTGGCTGAGGTGGAGTGATGGAGAAGGAATATAACACTTCTTATCTTCTGTTCATCTATCATTATCTTCTGGACTCTCCCTCCTTCAGCTCACATCCTGTTCAGATGGAGGAACGCAGCACTGCCCTCTCAAGGCCTGTGTGGATTAAAACAAGCTCCTACAATCAACAAGCACTCTCATAAATCACACAAGAAGTTCAAATTTTGACCATTACTTGTCATGTCCAGTGAGTTTTCTTACTGTCAAAACAAAATGAAAGTTTCTCTTCCCTGTTGAAAAGACAAAATAAAACAATATAAACCATCATATAATTTGCAATAATTTTAATGGTTATGGAAATTATATTGGTTTTATAGTAAAGTATTGTGCTCCTGTGGGTCTTTACTGGTTATGTTTTGCCTTCTATTGGTGGCTTGTTAAAAAAACAATAAATACTAATGTGTCCAAAAACATTCCAAAAATGTACTGGTTTCAGTGGTTAAAATGTGATGTTTTATAATATTTTTAATATTATTTGTAGTGGACACCATTACAAATACTATGATAATTACTGCTGGGTTTTTTTCCATTAGGGTGGCCTGTATATTTTATTAATACTTGCACTTTGCAAAACAAATAGTCCAGATTCAAAGGACAGATATGATACTGTGACAATATCACAGTATGAACACTTAGAACTTTTGATTTCATTTTCAAATTTTGATAAGAAGAGTATTAAAAAATGATCACAAAAAATGACAATCATAATTATGAGATATGCAGAAGTATAGCTTTAAAATTATAACTTTGACCTATTGATAGTATGAATTAATTGTCATAATTTCAACTTTTTAAAATCACAGTTATGATTTTTAAAGTTATAATTTTGACTCATTGTCTCATAATTATAACTATGCATGTTTTTTTTTTATATTTGGGGGAAATGGGCTTAGTAGGATGTTGTCATGTACAACAATGAATATTAGAAAAATGTTTTAAATCAACAACATTTATTCATAAACTCTTAGTTAGTTTTTCTTTGTCATAAGTCAAAATGGAAATTACTTGAATTGCACCCAAAAATATACACAGCTTTTCTTAAGTGGTTTATAAGGTGAATCTTTGGTTATGGCTATATTTTTATGATAATTAAACATGGTTAAACAACAAATAAAATCAAAACAGTGTTTTTGTATTTAAAATCGTACAACAACCATGGTATTTGTATAGTTAACCTGTGATTATACAAATGCTAATCAATAAGCCATAAAACATGACTACTCCACTTTTACTATAATACACCATGGTTCATTTTTGCAAGGGTCCAAATAGGGCATGTACAAAAAAAAATCTACTTCATTGGACTGAAACAACATGATTTTGAAAACAGCACATGTCAGTGTTTTTCAAATTCTTGTATAAATCCTTTTTTCTAAACACAGTCAAATTAGCATGGCAATATGTTTAAAGTGCTAGTTTAGTGGGCCTCACGGTGGCGCAGTGGGTAGCACTCGACTCACAGCAAGAAGGTCGCTGGTTCGAGCCTCGGCTGGGTCAGTTGGTGTTTCTGTATGGAGTTTGCATGTTCTCCCCGTGTTTGCGTGGGTTTCCTCCGGGTGCTCCGGTTTCCCCCACAAGTCCAAAGACATGCACTATAGATAAATTGGGTAAATTGTCCATAGTGTATGTGTGTGAATGAGTGTGTATGGATGTTTACCAGTGATGGGTTGCAGCTGGAAGGGCATCCGCTGCGTAAAACATGTGCTGAATAAGTTGGCGGTTCATTCCGCTGTGGCGACCCCAGATTAGTAAAGGGACTAAGCCGAAAAGAAAATTAATAAATGAATGAATGTTAGTTTAGTGTTCAGTGTTCTGTCACCATTTACTCTTCATTAGGTTCTTTAAAAGTTCTTTGTGAATAATAATAATTTCCTGCCTTTTTCACATTTGTAACTGCAAAGCACCTTACTGCAAAGCACATTACTGGTTCTCATTTCTGGAGCTCAATCATCAACAACATACTGTCAACACTCTCTCAACAGGTAGATTATTTCTTAAATGTCTATATATTTTAACTTTCAAAATGCTATGTTTCTTACCAATCAAGTTCTTTTCTTTCTGTTTTTAGTTTAACAGAACACGTGTGACCGATTCACTTGATAAGAAACAGAGAGTTTTTTTTCTCTGATAATTACTTGGATTTATCCATAAAAAGTCACAAAAAAGACAGTAGCCCATGACTTTTTCATTTTAACACAGTAACTGTATTACATACTGCCCATCATTGCTACTTTTGGCGTTCATAGACATAATTGTTACAAAAGTTCCCTACATTGTGTTCTGCATAATTACAGTATGCAGAAATCTCAGATTTCATTAAAAACATCATTTGCGTTGTAGATGAATAATTTCTAGAAAGATAATAGGGTAAGTAAATGATTGGATTTTGATTTAGCAGTAAACCAACCATTTAAGGGTACAACATAATATATTACTATAACACAATACAGAAAATCCAAAGTGAATACTGTAATGCAATAAAAGCAAAGTAAAATAATATAATTTTAAAGAACCGTCACTTTCCAAAAATATTTAGGCTCGTCACCTTAACAACCATGTCAACCATGAAAACACAAAGGCAGATTCTTACAGTTCACTATATACTTGATTTTAAAAGCTGATCTTAAAGCTGTGCCTCCAATAGAAATATCCACTAGGCAAGGTTAAATCACAGAAGTGTTGGAGTAAAAGTTAATTAAATCATAGAGGGTTGATGCTTTGGGCAGAAAGGCAGGAGTGATTCATAAGTGTTTGGTCAAATCAATTCTCCAAATGTAATAGGGTCACAGAGAGACACGAAGGTGGACCTGTTGACTCAATTTACCCTCTAGCAGGTCAGCACAAAATCTGTTTAAAGATCGGTTTGCACGTTAAACCCTCTTACCTGGAATGATCCAGAAGGAAGATGACGGTAACTGTCTATGGCTTTTTGTAAGTGTGTGTGTGTGTGTGTGTCCTTGAAGAGCAGCAGCACTACTGCTAAACAGGTACTTCTTATTCTCTGATTGTTTGCTGTTCTTTTTACATTGTGAAGGTTTATAGTGGATTACATACTGAACATTTTTCATATTGCAATTCACATAATTTTTTTTGGACCCAGAGTTGATTAAACAAACAAATACCAATACGACTCTGCACAAGTCGTGGCCTGCGAAAGCAATCGTCTGCCAGTGTACTTTATGAAAATTCACAACCTGTCTCAAAAAGGATTCCTCTTCCAACTTTTACACATTCAACTGATTAAAATGATTTAATGACTCACCAGAAAAACAAAAATACTGGTATCTTCACTGTGGCAAGCCAGACACTTCATAATACTATCCGCAGCTGTTGCTTATTTAAGTGTACAAGAGCCTGCATGTTAAATACCTCTGAGAAATTGATTATATTGATCGAAACTTGAAACATACTTCATACTGTGCATGTGGAGGCTCTTAAATTAATAGGAAATGCCATGAGACGATGTGGTGGCATGAAAACAGATCATGTGTTATTATAGACTGCAAAACAGCTTTGACGTGCTGATTGAAAGGATCGTCTCAATGTTCTTTCACAGAATGAACTGCATATTAGGACACAATGCTCTGTCAGTTGATGCAGTGTTGGAGATCTTTTGGTAGTATTTTCTCATTATTAGAATTTAGTCAAAAATCAAACTAAAACTCAGTAGTAATTTTATTTCACTAATGTACGCATGTTCTTTTTAAAATACCTGTACTTTATCTGAGTATTTTTATTTTAGAAAACATTTTTATTTTTATTATTAATCTTTTCCAAATCAAAATATTGTTATAAGTTATTTTAGACTGGAGAAATAGTCATCTACGAAGACACATTTGTAATGAGTCACTGTCAAGCTGAGTCTTAGTTAACTTGTTAAATTGGTTCACGAATCGCACTGAACAATTAATTCATGGACAGACCTGATTACTTTCGTTCATGAATCAACGCTCAGGGAAAGTCTTCAGTAAACGATTGACTGAATTTACAAACTGAATCAAAGACAGACCATCAAGTGAATGCAGCTGATTGTGTGAAATGTAAGTTACTAATGCTGAATTTTAAGATTTATTATTGTAAATCTATATCAAATTTAAGCCTGTTTAAAAGGTTAGTTCACCCAAAAATGAAAATTCTCTTATTAATCACTCAGCCTCATGTCGTTCCAATCCCCAAACACAAATTAAATTGTCAAATCATTCAATGTGATTTCAGTGGTTCAACTGTAATTATACGAAGATCCATGAACACTTTTGTGCACCAAAACAATAAAAATTACTTCGCAAATGTCTTGCAATGTCTTTTCTTTCATGTCAGGTCAGGGTGCAAGCAAGCATTGTATTGCATGCAGTAGATCTGATGTGAAAGCAAGACATAGTTGAACAAAGTAATTGATGTTAAAAATAAGTACTTAGGCCCAGGGTGCAGGGGGGTTTGGGGGGATTGATCCCCTTAATTAACGCTTAATCCCCCCTGAATGACGTCAAAACAAGATTAATTGGGGGGGTGGGGGGGTTGGTCAGTTCTTTAATACTGAGAAATATTTTACTCTATGTATATTAATTAATAATATTAATAATTAAAATAATAGATAATATAAATATACATTTGACCACCCCTATAAAGGTTTAAACCAACGTGAATGCATAATCCCGCCAATCAGTCTATTTGAGGAAAAAGTCTGAAATTGGAAGATCTAGAGCACCAATAGACATCGTGTTCACAAAACTTAGTTTTCTCGTAAAATAGTTGTTTATATCTATATTTATCCTGAAAGTAAAGTCAAATTAGATGCATAGTAACGATTGTAGTTTGACCTGCAGTAACATCTGAAATAGCCAATCAGAGAATACTGTAGGTCAGAATACACTAAATATCCCTCAAAACACTGAAAACTTAAATACGTATTATTAAATAACTATAGATGTAATTAAAAATAAATACATAAATGAAAGAAGCATGTATTACACAAAGTAACTGAAAAATGTTGCCCCCCCCCCCTCTTACTTTAAGCCAGTACAACAAAACAAAACATAATCCTTATTTCCTTTTGCTTTTTCTTGTTCACTCAACTTTTGAAAACATCAGCTGCACTGACCTAAAATTATTTGTCAGTAATGCATAAAGCATTTAGTTGGGTTAACACAAGATTATTAGTTTTCTGGAGAGGTGAACTATTGTAACAAAACTTTTCAAGTTGTGCCAACTGAAATGTTTTTTTTTCTGCAGAACTGGAATGCCTAAAGTTGAGTGAACAAAAAAAACTCATAATCCTTATTTCCTTTATTTTTTTCTTGTTTACTCAACTTTGAAAACATCAGTTGCACTGACCTAAAATGTCTGAACTGAACCAAAAAACTCCTTTGGAAATTGGTACTAAGAAATAATACATTACCAGAACAAACAAACAGTTCAATTGAAAAAAAGAAAAAACTAAAACAGAGACAAACGTTAACAAAACATTTGTTAGACACAGAATTAGAAACAAGACAGGAGGCAAAACAACAATAATGGTAAACAAGACAAGGATCAAAACATGGCAGGACATTCATTCATTCATTCGTTTTCTTTTTTCGGCTTAGTCCCTTTATTAATCTGGGGTCGCCACAGCGGAATGAACCGACAACTTATCCAGCATATGTTTTATGCAGCGGATGCCCTTCCAGCCGCAACCCATCTCTGGGAAACATCCATACACACTCATTCACACACAGCAAGAAGGTCGCTGGTTCGAGCCTCGGCTGGGTCAGTTGGCATTTCTGTGTGGAGTTTGCATGTTCTCCTCATGTTCGCGTGGGTTTCCTCTGGGTGCTCCGGCTTCCCCCACAAGTCCAAAGACATGCGCTATAGGTGAATTGGGTAAGCTAAATTGTCCGTAGTGTATGTGTGTGAATGAGTGTGTATGGGTGTTTCCCAGTGATGGGTTGCAGCTGGAAGGGCATCTGCTGCGTAAAACATATGCTGGATAGTTTGGCAGTTCATTCCGCTGTGGCGACCCCTGATTAATAAAGGGACTAAGCCAAATAGAAAATGAATGAATGAATATTCATGGATGTGACCACAAGAAACCAAATTAGCATTATACCTGACATGCTGTAAATAGCTAATTCCCTGCTTTTAGACTATTCTGTCAAGTCATCGAGTAACGTTATCAGAAATTTTAATAGGGGGTGAGGAATATTTTGCAGTGGTTATAATGGATTATCGCTAGCGAAATTTAGATTTATTTTTTTTTATGTTTCTTTGAAAATCATGACAGTAACACATTAACAGCATTATGAATGTAATATCCCAGATGCTTGTTTTTAGTAAAAACACTTTTTTTAATCCCAGTTAAGGTCTTCATGCATTTTCAGCCATGTTTCTGCTTTAGCTTGGCTTTATATTCAGGGTAATTTCTCATACCTTGTAGTGTTCCCTTAGCCCTATACCAAAAGCAAAAGAGTCATATGTTGTTACGGTATGTCTTTACTCACATATTTGACTTGTATAGTTTGTCCGCCTCTGCTAAACTGTTCTCTTGCTTTGGACTCTCACATCAGATGTTATGTGTCAGTCATGTCATATTCACTCATGACTGAGCCGAAGTAACTTATTTAAGTGGCAAATGTCAATGATTTGCTTCCAGATTGAGATGGAGGTTTTGATCAACACGTTCTCCTTCTGAAATCTATAATTTCAAGCATCTCAGAAAGGCTTAATGTGTAACAGTTTGTCCTTAAGGTCCAACAGTGCAAAAGTGGTCAGACAGACAGCTCTGTACCATGAACTATGACAAATATTAAAACTCGCAAGACTAGGAAGAGAAACTGTGAGTTTGACAGACTCAGCAATACTATTAGACTGTGACAAGCTGTTAAATGTGGCTTCGCTGAGGTCAACAGCTCTGGCTATGCTGTGATATAAATTAAATGCTTTTGGCTATTGTTGTATCTGATGCATTAGATGGAATAGATCCAAGAATAAAGCTGCACTCTCCAAATCAATGGCTAGAAATTGATATGAGCGATTTGATTATACAAGGTTTAACAAAGAACAAGACAGAACCAAAACAAAAAAAGCAGGAGAAGAGAAGTTAAAAAAATAAATAAAACTGGACCTTCCAGGATCTCTAAAATAAAGCAGATGACAAATTTGCTTAAACAACAACAAAGGAATAAATAGAAAAACATGATAGTTAATAAAATAATTGCTTTATTTTGTCATTTTTGCTTTGAGTTAGAGACTGTAAAAGGCAAATTTTCAGTGCAGAGAGAAAGAGCCCTTAGTAGCCTATGACTTGATAAACAGTTAGAATGATATATGCAGTTTTTATGCTATGCTTTATAAGTGTTAAGAAGCTATGTATAGTTTTGTGACGCAGAGCACAGAACGTGTTAAACTGCAGTGTGTTAAAAAATGCAAGGAGCAAAGGCAAAAAAGAGGAAGAAAACCTCTTTTGTAAACTGTAAAGGCTATGTATGCGTTTGTCTAGTCACAAGAATTTAGTTAAAATCTCAACAATCAAGCAAAGGTCAAACTGGACTGCTCCATAAAAAGCTTACATATAAAATGCTCATATAAGATGTTTGAGAACTGGTCATGCCAGCTGAGCCTGGTTTTTCTAAAGGTTTTTTTTTTACCTTCCTTTTCATCAATTGGTGAAGTTTGTTTCTCGCCGCTTTCACTACTGTCTTGCTTGGTTTGGGCTCGAGAAAGCCACTCATCGTTTGCTCTTCAGTGTTTTGGCTTTCAGTAGTGACATTTACATCATTACACTGAATTGAACTAAACTGATCTTCAACGGTGAAAACTAGACTGAATCAGTTTCAGTTTACTAGAACTTTATCTTTTAAGCTGCTTTGACACAATCTACATTGTGAAAGTGCTATAGAAATAAATATGAATTTAAAAAAAGAAAGAAAAGATATATATCATAACATTTATTATATATTAGGCTGAACCTTGTGGTGAAGACTTCTCGCTGTTATTCTTTATTGCTTATTTTGAACTTGTTTATTAAAGCAAAGCATTTTGTATGGCGATGTGTTAAACGTCTTTAAACATTTTCGTTCTTAAAGGGTTAGTTCATCCAAAAATAAAATGATGTTATTGATTACTTACCCGGTTCCAATCCCCTGAGACCTTTATTTATCTTTAGAACAAAGTAATGGTTCCGACTTGTTTAAAGTCCAGAAAAGTAACAAAAAAAAGTCGGATTAAGCAGTCGGTTCCATTAGAACATTATAAAGCTATGAAAATCCTTTTGTGTGCTCAAAACCCCCACCCCCCCTCAAAACTACTCTAATAAATAACTGCTTTACAATAGTTTCTAAATGACATTATTTATGTCTTTGTAAATACTGTGGGAGACAGTTTTCCCCATGTTGGTGTGGGTTTACTCCGGGTGCCTTTTGTTTCCCCCACAGTTCAAAGACATGTGGTACAAGGGAATTGAATAAACTAAACTGGCTGTATGTGTGTGAATGAGGGTGCATGGATGTTTCCCAGTACTGGGTTGCAGCTAGAAGGGCATCCGTTGTGTACAACATATGCTGGATGGGTTGGCGGTTCATTCTGCTGTGGCAACCTCTGATAAATAAAGGGACTAAGCTGTAAATACTGTATAAGCATTTTTTTCTTGTCACGAAAAAAAGTCGGAGTCGAGGAAGGGAGGAACCGTGGAGGAGGAGTGGCTGCCGACTCCAGGGGGCCGACCGAGGGAGACACCGCTGATGGCGGTGGAGCCCAAGGAAGGGACGGAGAGCTGTAGGGCGAAGGTGACGCCAAGGTCTCTGAGGGCCGGGTGAAGCAGGTGGGTTGATAGGTAGATTTGCTGTCTGGAAACAGCGGAAGATTAAAAAAGCAATGGCTCATGCGCTGGGGGTGGCTCTCCGTCTGCGGTGGGCTTTGGCAAGCGCTCCCTGCAGGTGGATGATATTGCTTGGCTGGTCACTGGGTCGGGAGTGGCACTGACGAGATCTTCCTCCATGAAGGCGGTGAGTAGCGATCTTTTTCTCGCCAGTGTCCACTCCACATATGTGGCGATGTTGCCCTGAGGACCATCTTCGGACGATCGTGCTCTACGAGAGATGATGGGCGTGCAGAGCACCTCGCCCGGATAGCTGATCACAGTCGCTCAATTATGGTCCTCAGGGCTGCTCTCCCCCTGCTCCAGCAGGAGGTGAAGACACACGGGAAGGTGGATGGGGTCCAAGGAAACACGAGGGTGGAAAAAGAAAACACTGAGGGGCAAAAAGACTATAAAAAGAAAAACGGGGGAAAACACGCCACTATTTTTGGGTCCGGTATTCTGTAACAACTCATTGGAGGTAGACATGATCACAACAAAAAGCACATGGACAAGACAGAACACTGACAATTTTACAGTCAATTTTAAAGACTTTTTATTTAAAAAGTGAGGCTTGTTTCTCTCGTATAAACAGCTGAAGTCACAATTATTCGCCCTCCTGTGATTCCCAAATGATAATTAACAGAGCAATTTTTCACAATATTTCCTATAATATTTTTCCTTCAGGAGAAAGTCTTATTTGCTTTATTTTGGCTAGAATAAAAGCAGATTTCACTGCTGAAAGTCCAAACACTGAAGAGCAAATTCATCGATGTGCAGCTCCACAAGTCCCGAACCATGCAAGCCAGTGGCAACAGTGGCGAGGAACAAACTTCACCAATTGAAGAGAGTGAAGGGGAAAAAAAAAGATTCGATTGTCTACAGAACAAACCACTGTTGATAATTGCCTGATTACCCTAACTTGCCTAGTTAACCTAATTAGTTAAGCCTAGTTAACTAGTTAAGTCTTTAAATTGCACTTTAAGCTGAACACTAGTATCTTGAAAAATATCTAGTAAAATATTATGTACTGTCATTAAGATAAAAGAAATATAGTTATCTAGTAACCTAGAAATGTAATTAGAATTTTTTTATTTATTAAAACCATTATGTTTATATCTTTTTTTCTGTTAAACAGAAATTGGGGAAAAATATACGGGGGTTGGGGATGGGTGGCTAATTATTTAGGAGGGCTAATAATTCTGACTCATGTATATATGTATAGCCCAGTTTTTCTTTTTTCTTTTTTAAACTTTGTTTTCTGCATGCATGTTCAGTGCTGATCTGTTTGTTTGTTTGTTTGTTTGTTTGTTTGTTTGGTTTCTGTTTTCCTATTTTTCTTGTTTGGATTATTATTAAAGGCCCCTTGCACTGTTCTGCCTGTTATAGCAATAGCCATTCTGTGTGTCATTTAGTCCAGACTCCACTCAAGAACCTGTGTCAGTCCAGAACACCATGAATCTGTTCCACCATGGTGGTGCTTTGTTCGCTATGGTGGTCTTCAGCTCCATTGGCACCACCTACTGGTACTCAATACTATTGTGGGGGTCTTCAGCTCTATCTGCTTTGGTCGATGAGCTCATCTCTGCCTTCTTTGCTGTGGTGGTTTTGTGCTCCACCCTGTTCTGGTTTCCTGTTCTCTGCTTCTGTCTGTTCTCTCCTGCTCCAGCTGGCTTTCATCAATTTATGTATGTATTTATGTATATTTATTGATTTGTCCTCCATTGTTTCTCAGACCCTGTGCTTTGTGCTGCCTTATTAGTCCCCTTAATTACCCTTGTTTATTTATTAGCCCCTCATCTTGTTAAGCTCCTTTCACCCAGTGTATGCAGGTGCTGGTCATATAATTAAAATATCTTCAAAACTTTCACTAATTCCATTCAAGAAGCGAAACTTGTTTAATGTATACATTCACTCCACACAGACTGAAATATTTCAAGTGTTTATTTCTTTTAATTTTGATGACAACGTATCAGTTTTCTGGTTTCCCTGTTGTTGTTGTTTTTTGTTTGTTTTTTGCTTTGTTTCCCTACACTGTCAACAAATTTTGTAAATTACACAGCATTTAACTGTAATATGAATGTATGTTACTGTATTTTAAAGTTGCATTGTGAAAATTACTGTATATTTTACAGTAAAGATATACAATACTGTACAAACATATAGAGCAAGATAAATGGTACTGCATATGTAAATACAGTATTTTGCAGTAATTGATTTTACAGTAAGTTACTGGCGAGTTGCTGCCAAGTTACTGTAGAGTCTACAGGAAATTGTTAATTGTGTATGCTTCTTGCTTAGATTGTTATAAAAACTCTTTTGCTGCTTTTCTGCAACCAACCTAACAAATTGCAAATATGTATGTTATTAATTAAGTTTATATTTATATAAGTGACCATTTTTTGCCTTTATATTCTATGAAAGCACTGAACTTATTAACAAAACAAACTACTAATATTTTCATCCACCCTTGTCATTGTTTTTTCAGTTTGGGAGACATGCTAAATGCAATTTCTATTATTTGTAAAAGATATTTTTACAATTTTATCATCTTATTAAAAAATTACTCAATTAAAAAATAATATAACAGTACTAAACTCTAATTCATAAATAATTTGTAATTCAAAGAAGCCATCAAATGGCTAATCTCATTAAAAGATATGGCTAACATTTTACAATAAGGTTGTATTGGTTAATGCATTTACTAACATGAATAAACCATGAACAATACATTTATTACAGTATTTGTTCATGTTAGTTAACGTGGGTTAATGAAAATACAGTTGTTCATTGTTAATAACTAATGTTAACAAACATGAATTTGAATGTTAATGATACATTAATAAACGTTGAACCATGATTAATAAATGCTGTACAAGAATTGTTCATAATTAGTTCATGTTAGTAAATACATTAACTAATAAAATCTTATTGTAAAGTGTGACCAATATATTTATTAATTTTCTTTTCGGCTTAGTCCCTTTAATCAGGGGTCGCCACAGCAGAATGAAACGCCGTGACCAATATATGCTTCTTTAAAAAATATGTTGCAAAAGCGCAATTAATTTTGTACGATCTAAGATTTAGAAATTGTAGGTAATTTGTTATGTTTGGCCACCGCATTTTGTGACAAATTATCTTTAATCAACAATCAATTATTAATAATCTTATAAGATTATGTCTGTTATATCTGACTCTGTTACAATGCGAAAGTTTATTGTTGTTGTTGTTTTAATTACTGATATAGTCCAATAATCTGCACATTTTATACAAATTTTGTACATTTAAATAACAGGTACAGCCTGATAACATGTTGTTAAGTGTTTTTGATTAGTAAAATACAAATAAAATCTGCTAAAGGGTTTCAGGATATCAAAGCTAACCTTTTTTCCCATGGGTTCATTTAGGAGTCCCACTTACAATAATAATCAAGTATCGCGAAAGGCAACGAAACCACTAAATTGCTTCATTACTATCATTTTTTAAAAGCAAATATTTCCATTTGACAGACATATGCATTCATGATGCATTTTGAATACACTGTGTTTAAAGATCAGTTCAGTTATTTGCTGTTTCTGAACTAAAACAGACAATTTTACTGTATATGTATATGGCACAACAAAGTGCTTTTACCACAGAGGAGGTGCCTTTTAACACCATTTTTAACACCAGTAATCAGCCTTTTACCACCAGTAGTGCATGTCAGCAAAAAGAGTTAAATGTGACTGATCCTTGTTACTGTAAATCTACTTAAACTAAGGTAAAAAATATATATTGTTAACATTTTATCCTATGTAATGTAAGTAAAAAAATAAATATAATTACATGTAATATATGTGTACATTTTAATATTTTTAAATTTAATTTATTATGTAATTTTAAAAAAATTAGTTTAAGGTTAACAATTAAGTTTATTCATTCATTCATTCATTTTCATTTCCGCTTAGTCCCTTTATTAATCTGGGGTCGCCACAGCGGAATGAACCGCCAACTTATCCAGCCTATATTTTACGCAGCAGATGCCCTTCCAGCTGCAACCCATCTCTGGGAAACATCCATACACACCCATTCACACTCATACACTACGGACAATTTAGTCTACCCAATTCACCTGTACCGCATGTCTTTGGACTTGTGGGGGAAACCGGAGCACCCGGAGGAAACCCACACCAACACAGGGAGAACATGCAAACTCCACACAGAAACGCCAACTGACCCAGCCGAGGCTCGAACCAGCGACCTTCTTGCTGTGAGGCGAACGTGCTACCCACTGCACCACTGTGAGGCCCCAATTAAGTTTATTTATAGATTAAGATTTTTGTTTTGACATTCTGTGAAAGCACTGAACCTGTTACAAATAACAAACATTTATTCAAAGGCTATGATATTTTGTCAAGTGGTTTCAATACACCTTGTTCTGCATTTGGATTATGAATATTTCTCTGATATTTACCAGATATCACCTTAAAATTTGTTTGACAGAAATAATTCAAAATTACTTCTTGGACAAATGTCAAGAACAAGACCACAACCATGTCAAATATCGACCGAATTAGTAGTATTCTAGAAATATAAACAAATTAAAATCTCATTCACACATTTTAGTATGATTTGCTCATTCCCCGATGACAGTTGGGTTTGACAGTGCACTTCATGCAGTTTGCTCTGCTGTTTCCTGAACCATTGCTTTTGCATCTGTTGCTCCCAAAAGTCTTGATGCTCCCTTCGAACATCAAGCTTTCAGTCTTAAAACTTAAAAACATTTTTTCCCAGAAACAAACTTAAATGTGGGCTCCCTCTGAGCCCAGCACACATTTCCAGTGGCTTCTGGACAACCTGAGATCTGAGAACTCTAGCCTGAAAAAACAGAAAAATATGTTCAAGTTGCATTTCTTGATGCAGCAGCAGACTGTGAGGTTTTCTGAAGCACTCCTGAACTCGTGTGGCTTTATAAAACAAGACAACATGACTGTTTTTCATGCAATGTTATCTGAGACATGTGGAGCCATTCAGCTGAGGTTTTCTTGGTTGCTCTATAGTCAAAGTCTCAATTTAAAGATCTAAATCTGAATTTTCATCTTTGTCAAAGATCCAAAATATGTATCATAAGAAAACCAGTTTAATAAAAATGAACATGCTGAAATATTTTTAAGTGCTTTTTGCATTTGAAAATATATGCAAAAGTCTCAAACTGACAAGTGACAATTAATTTAAGTGACAGCAATTTTTACTAAGAAAACAACCATAGGTAGGTCAAAAGTAACATGGTGCAAAATACAAAGCAGTCTAATGTGAGAAATGACACTGTCTGTATTCCATCAGCTGCTGAAACTTTAGTTTCATAATGCCATTTTACATTCCCACTTTTCAAAACTCCAACTATCTCATTACTAATCAAACAAAGCAGTGCGGTGAAGAGTGTTGCCTGATTACGGCAAACATCATATGCTAAATGGTTCCCGTGACAACAGTGTCACGGGAAAATGTTAAATATCACCTTCCGTTTGATTCTGGACCATCTGAATGATATGTCACAAAACAGATCACATTCTTTCTTGTTTGTCTAAATTATTGCACTTTTCAAAAACATCCCAACTTTTCCAGAATTGGGGTTGTATGCAAATTCTGCCCACTTCTGCTCTCAGACTGCTGACCTGATGCTGTTGTGTTTCCTCGGGGCTCTGCAGTTCTACGGTTTCAAAAATCTCCAACAAAGTGGAAGTGTCTTTAAAACAACAGTCTGTTGTTCTGCAAACAGCAAACAGAATAACCTTGCTGTTGCTGCTGTGCTGACTATTATTTGTGTTATTTAAGTATAGGTAAGATCATTTTTGTTTTTTAATTTGTAACATGAAGAGCTAGTTTGCCCAAAAATGAACATTTTGTCAACATTTACTTACCTTCAAGTGGATCCACATGAGTTTCTTTCTTCTGTTGAGGAGATATTTTGAAGAAAGCTGGAAACCTGTAACCATTGACCTCCATGGTAATTAGTCTTCTATTATGGAAGTCAATGGTTACAGGTTTTTATATTTCTTCAAAATATCTTCTTTAGTGTTCAACAGAAGAAAGAAACTCATAAAGATTTGGAACCACTTGATGATGAGTAGAAATGTTAACATTTGGGTAAACTAGCCCTTTAAATAACTTTGCAAATAGAAATAATTACAAATAAATGGATGTAAATGTATTATTTCAGTGAAGATATGACAGAAGCTGAGATATATGGTAAGAAATTTATTTAATTGACAAATTCTTATATCAAGGGTATGTTTTTTGCTTTGACATTTTATTAAGGCATTGAACCTGTTACAATAACAAAATGTATCATCCACCTTTGTCATGTTTGTGTGTGTGTGTGTGTGTGTGTGTGTGTGTGTGTGTGTGTGTGTGTGTGTGTGTGTGTGTGTGTGTGTGTGTGTGTGTGTGTGATTTTAAGACTTTTTTGCCAAATGGTCTCGCTACATCTTGCTCTGCCTCTGGGTTTTGGATTTCATCCTGATATTTACCGTATATCACTTGGAAACATGTTTAAGTATCAGGATTGAAAATCATCTCAGGACCAGACGCCAACAAGAGAACAGTGTCAACAACAGAGCAAGTGGCTCTACAAGCGAGGAGTCCACTTGAAGCAGTAATTGAAATATAAATATCAGATTGCTCTGACATAACTGTAGCAGCTTAAAACAACAACAGGTGTCTTTTCTTTGATCTGTTTTGTTCATTGCTAAGTTCATTCATTCATTCATTTTCTTTTCGGCTTAGTCACTTTATTAATCAGGGGTCACCACAGCGAAATGAACCGGCAACTTATCCAGCACATGTTTTACGCAGCGGATGCCCTTCCAGCTGCAACCCATCACTGGGAAACACCCATACACTCTCAGTAATGCCATTTGTTTTTGATAAATAAAATGCTTTGTCTAAAAAAAAAAAAAGATTTTGTGTCTATTTAGATTTTAACCATTTTTTCCATCACATAAAATCACATTAAGAGTAGCCATTTATTTATAATCATTCAGTACATTGTATTTAAAGTTTAGACTGTTATTTCCTGTCCCTGCAACTACAACTGAAAATTGTATATTTATATGGCACAACATCACATTTATCACAGAGGAAGTGCCTTTAAACACCAGTTTAAACAGAGCATATCAGCAAACAGAGTGAATTGATCCTGTTACTCTACTTAAAATAAGGTAATTTATTTATTTTGTAATATGTTAACATTTTAATTTTTAAAACATTTCTATGTCATTTCTATTTCTATGTAAAATTTAAAATGACATGTAACCTTATGTGTACATGTGTATGTGTTTTTTTAGATTATTTTGAGAAGATAGCAGAGCAGAAGAGAATGATGGTAAATGCATTAATTAGCTTGACAAATTTAATCACTCACACACACACACACACACACACACACACACACACACACACACACACACACACATTTATTCATTACACATTTATTTTCTACAATAAATGTATGTATAGTTTAGGATTTTTGCTTTTTGATATTTTGTGAAAGCACTGAACCTGTTAATTAAACAAACAATACAAATATCTCCTTTTTAGCATTCTCAAGACTGCTATGGAAAATGGTATCGATACTTCTTGTTCTGCATTTGGATTATGGACATTGTGCTGATATTTACCATCTATCACCTGAAAACACTGTTGGCAGAAATAGTTCAAAATTACAACTTGGACAAATGTCAAGAAAAAGAAGACGACGACGATGACTATGTTAACAATGGTGCAGAACGCTTTACATGCGAGTCAGCCGTTTGAAGCAGTAACTAAATTAATGTCAAATTCCTCTCATACAAATAAAGCAGTTCAAAGAGAGAATCAATGTAATGGAGTATATGTCACTGAATGTTTTTCAAACCATTTAACAGTGTTATGTTTTATTGCAATCAGCAGTAAAAAAAAAATGAGTACAACATAATAATGTCATGTTAAGTGTTTCTGATAAATAAAATATTTGGTTTAGACTAACATAAATAAATGAAAATGTGCCAGAATAGTAATAATAACTTTGTTTTCCTTCTTCTTGTCAAATAAGGGGTTTTCATTAGGACTCATCTTGAAGTACCGTCTTAATCAACCCATTGTCAGGTTTTGTGTTTCCCCATGTCATGTGTTCCATGTGCTTCTTTTCTTATATTTTCCTGCCATTTATTTGTGTATTCCCTGTGCTTCTTTTTCCTTCCCCTCCTTGTGTTTCTATTGACCCCAGCACCCGCCCTGAATTTCTCCTCCTCTTGCTGTTTCGGGCACTCGCCAACTACACCACCAACAATCCGGACGACGTGCTCTGTGCATTCCACCATGCCAGCCTTAACACTGCTTTCAGAGCACCGTCATCTGAGGATGGTCCTCAGGACAATTTTGTCGACTGTGTGGAGTGGACACTGGATCCCCATTTACCATTAGTGTGGAGGAAGACCTCGTCAGTGCCACTCCAGACCCAGAGACCAGCCAGCCATCACCCAACAGCAGGGAGCGCCAGAGCCCACCGCAGATAGAGAGCACCCACGTTGTCCGAGCCATCACCATCAAGAGCAACAGGACAGATCAACATCATGGAGGAGGAGCTCATGGGATCGTCTGACCAGGTGCGTGAGCCGGCAATAGTGCCGATTGTGGAAGTTCATGTGTGGAGATAGAGGGAGCAAGAGAGAGCACCGCCCACCTCCCCAACACTGAGGGTGAGCTAACGCTGGAACCCGGGGGCCAACTCATTTACTGTAGAAGTAATATCATATCAACCCCACTGTTCCCTGACAGCACAGACTGCCTGCCAGATCCGCTGTTTATAGACAGCACTAATCCCACAGGTATGTACACCATCTCATCCAACACTCTCTCTCCACCTCTGCAAGTGCCAGTTCCAGTAGCCTCCTGCCTCTGGACTCTACTCCTCCAGCTGCAACTCGTCACTCCATCCTGCCATCTGCGTTGAGCTCCTCCTTCCCTCCAGCTCCACCTTGGTCCTCTGTGGCTCCATCACGGGCTTCTGGATCCATGCCTCTGCCTTGGTCATGTAAGCCGCCTGCTCCACCTTGGCCTTGCTGTCACCCTTGCCCTGCGGCTCTCTGTTGCATCCTCGAGCTCCACCTCCATCTGAGGCTTCTCCCACTATCAGACCCCTGGAGTAATTGGTCATTACTCCTTCTCCATGGCTCCTCCTTCTCTTGGCTTCACCCTGGGCCATCCTCAAGGCTGTGTCCTGGTTCATCTGGCTCCTCCCTCAGGTTACTCGTCCCTGGCCATCCCTTCTGCCCTCCTCTGTTTACCCAAGTTTTACCTTGGGTTGAGGGGTGGTAATGTCAGGTTTTGTGTTTCCCTGTGTCATGTATTCCATGTGTTTTTGTTTGTATCATGTGATTCCTTTGTTCTGTTTTCCTGTAATTTATTATGAATATATTCATTGCATTATACATTATGTATTCATTTATCATGTAATGTATTCATTAATTCCTCCTGTTTCTCACCCATGTTTGTAATTAAATTCATCATGTCCTGTGTAGTCAGTTGGCATTTCTATGTGGAGTTTGCATGTTCTCCCCGTGTTTGCGTGGGTTTCCTCCGGGTGCTCCGGTTTCCCCCACAGTCCAAAGACATGCACTATAGGTGAATTGAATAAACTAAATTGGCCGTAGTGTATGTGTGTGAATGAGTGTGTATGGATGTTGCCCAGTACTGGGTTGCAGCTGGAAGGGCATCCGCTGTGTAAAACACATGCTGGATAAGTTCACACTTCATTCCACTGTGACGATCCCTGATTAATAAAGTGACTAAGCCGAAAGAAAAAAGAATGAATGAATGAATGAATGTCTTGTGTATTTATACTCCCCTAGTTTTGCTTAGTTTGGTCTGGTCTTGAATTGTCAATGTATTGTCAGCATTCTTGTTTCATGTGTTCCTGTTTCCTACGATTTGTTAAAAAATGAAAGACATTTTTGAATATACCTGTGCGTTTGAGTGTGGAGAGCACCCGTGACACCTATGGACCCTTTCCACAAGCCTGTTATGACACGTTTAACGATCATCAGCATCTTAAATCCTTGAAGGTTTTTAATATTTACATTTTTTTTTAAACGTATGAACATTTATATGTATTAATGAATGTATAATATCATCTTTGCTTTAAATTACAAAAAAGAATTACCATTTGTGCGAGGTGTTTCTAATGCAGCGTCTATGGGACAGGACAGTAAATTTGACGTTATTCTCTCCTCTGGCTGCCATCATCAGTCTCACACAATTCTTTTCCTTTTTCTGAAAGTCTTTAAAACATCATCGTTGAGTTTTTCTTTTATTATTTCAGCAAATAATTGTAAAGAAACCCAGAAATGTGAAAAGGGTCTATTATAAACAACAAGGGTGCTTAAAACAATGCTTAAAACAATGTGTGATACACAAGGCATAAAATTCATTAGCACCAAGTGTGGATGATTTCTTTCAAATTTCTCACATACCTCTAAGATCATGGCTGCGATTGAAAGCTTAGGCTGCTGACTTTCCTCGAGGCTCAATCAGGAAGTGACTCCGGAGGCAGCATTACTGCAGGGCACCTCATAAAAAAAGAGTTTTAAACAGACTGAGACAACATAGGCATTTAATCATTTACAACATAACAGTGAGAGAGCTTTGGTTATAAGTAAGAGTACATTTGGTTAATAATAACTTCTTGCTAGAAATGTGGAAAAGTGGGAAAAAGTTGGTAAAACTTACACACAAATTGACACCCAAGCGGTGCTTTGAGATGCCATCTTAATTTTTTAGCTCAGAAATGGAATGCATGGGATATCGAAGGCAGCAAAGGTCACATTTATGCTGCCTTTGAAATTTTATCAGGAGAAAGAGACAGAAAGTAAAGCAGAATTTGGATTCAGATGTGCCTTGATGTATCCCTGCCTTGGAATGCAGCATTTTCGAGTTTCGTTAAAATTAGCCTCTTGTGTTAACCTAATAGGTGATGAAACTTCGTTGGCCAGTGCCAATACCGTCATAGATATTTGTGGCACTTTGGACACAAATACTGCATGCCAAATTTCAACTGTTGCAGTTACTGCCATTTTCATGATTTGTTTTGTTTTGTTATGGCTCCACCATATGACTGAACTACTCGTTCGCTTCAAGACTTTTAATGAAAGTGGCTCTGCCCTATTTAAATATTTTAGTATCCCCTAAACACAAGGGGCAATTTGATTTATTGATTGCCTTGAGATTTTGAGTCAAGAGATTGATTCTTATTGAATAAAAAGACAAGAAAATATTTCCTTGCACAAGTTTGATTCTAATTGAATGAAAAACCTCAAACAAAATTGCATAAAGTTTTTTTTATTATGAAAATTAAAACAGAACTGTTGTTATTGTTGTTTTACAGTACAGTCGTGGCAAAAAGTTTTGAGAATTACATAAATATTGGCAATTGGAAAAGTTGCTACTTAAGTTTTTAAAATAGCAATTTGCATATACTCCAGAATGTTCTGAAGAGTGATCAGATGAATTGCATAGTCCTTCTTTGCCATGAAAATTAACTTAATCCTGAAAAAAACTTTCCACTGCATTTCATTGCTGTCATTAAAGGACCTGCTGAGATCCTTTCAGTAATCGTCATGTTAACTCAGGTGAGAATGTTGAAGGCTGGAGATCATTATGTCAGGCTGATTGGGTTAGAATGGCAGACTTGACATGTTAAAAGGAGGGTGATGCTTGAAATCATTGTTCTTTCATTGTTAACCATGATGACCTGCAAAGAAATGCGTGCAGCCATCATTGCGTTGCATAAAAATGGCTTCACAGGCAAGGATATTGTGGCTACTAAGATTGCATCGAAATCAACAATTTCTAGGATCATCAAGAATTTCAAGGAAAGAGGTTCCATTCTTCTTAAGAAGGCTTCAGGGCATCCAAGAAAGTCCAGCAAGCACCAGGATCGTCTCCTAAGAGGATTCAGCTGCAGGATCGAAGTGCCACCAGTGCAGAGCTTGCTCAGGAATGGCAGCAGGCAGGTGTGAGCGCATCTGCACGCACAGTGAGGCGAAGACTGATGAAGAAAGATGGCCTGGTGTCAAGAAGGGCAGGAAAGAAGCCACTTCTCTCCAAAAAAAACATCAGGGAAAGATTGATCTTCTGCAAAAAGTATGGTGAATGGACTGCTGAGGACTGAGGCAAAGTCATATTCTCCGATGAAGCCCCTTTCCGATTGTTTGGGGCATCTGGAAAAAGGCTTGTCCGGAAAAGAAAAGGTGAGCGCTACCATTACTCCTGTGTCATGCCAACAGTAAAGCATCCTGAGACCATTCATGTGTGGGGTTGCTTCTCATCCAAGGGAGTGGGCTCACTCACAATTTTGCCCAAAAACACAGCCATGAATAAAGAATAGTACCAAAACACCCTCCAACAACAACTTCATCCAACAATCCAAAAACAGTTTGGTGAAGAACACTGCATTTTCCAGCACTATGGAGCACCGTGCTATAAGGCAAAAATGATATCTAAGTGGCTTTTTAAGTGGATTTTGGGTCCATGGCCTGGAAACTCCCCAGATCATAATCCCATTGAGAACTTGTGGTCAATCCTCAAGAGGTGGGTGGACAAACAAAAACCCCCTAATTCTGACAAACTCCAAGAAGTGATTATGAAAGAATGGGTTGCTATCAGTCAGGATTTGGCCCAGAAGTTGATTGAGAGCATTCCCAGTCGAATTGCAGAGGTCCTGAAAAAGAAGGGCCAACACTGAAAATACTGACTCATAAATGTCATGTAATTGTGGATAAAAGCCTTTGAAGCGTATGAAGTGCTTGCAATTATATGTCAGTACATCACAGAAACAACTAAAACAAAGATCTAAAAGCAGTTTAGCAGCAAACTTTGTGAAAACTAATATTTGTGTCATTCTCAAAACTTTTGGCCACAACTGTAGTTTTAACAACAGTAAAATCCCAAAACTAAAATTTAAGATAAATAATATTTACCACATTTATTTGTTTTAGTTGTTGGTTTAAAACATTAAACCATACCACTTTATTTATTTATTGTTTTTAGAAGAAAACAGCAGGTACTTTCCAGCTTCTCTTTCTTTGACAGCATATTTTTAAAAGGGGAGCAAATTTCTCAGGGGTGAAAAAAAGTCACAAACTAAACTTCTGCTAACTGAGCTGCTTCAAGGGACTCAAATTAATTGAATGTTAAAGGGAAGTTAAATGCCTTTATTTACTCTCCCTCCAATATAGTTTTTTTTCCTGTTCAACACAAAATCAGATATTTAAAAAATGTAGAAAACCAGTAGTCATTGACTTGCATAGAATTTTCCGCCCTATCTACCAGTTTTGAACATTTAAAAAATATATTCTGTAAACCACTTGAGGATAAGTAAATGTTGAGTTAATTTTTTATTTTGGCATGAAATATCCCTTTAATTTAAATCCCCACTTAACACAATCAACAATGTTATACAATCTGAACTAACTTTCCTCATACAGCACAGCAGTAGTGAGTCGACATGCATACTTTGCTCTGTTGAAGCAATATTTAACATTTGACATTTAATATTACAAAAGAAAAATCCTAACATATTACTTCAACACTCGCACAGGGTGAGCAGGACTGAAATAGAGGGTATGTTAATCTCCTTGGAGGAAAAAAAAATTATTTTATTTGTCTTTTAGTTTCTCATCAGTAATTCATCCAGTAGCAAACAAGCCAAAGCACACAGGTTCAAGTCTGCTTCAGCTGCTGCCAGGAGACGCACACTCTGCAAAGGCCAAAAACATGCATGACAAGATGCTTCAGTTCACTTCCACACCAAAGTAAATGTACAGTACATGATCAAAGTGTGTCTGTAATTCACAACACACAACTGAATGTCTCTAATCACTGCTCAAAGCCCATGTTTTCAGAAGCTTGCAGGGTGGTTTCCAAAGCACTCAGTTAAGGCATAGGTAACAGGGGTTTGCCACAGATTATTTGTCTACATATTTTTTGTTATCATTTAGAATTGAATAAAAATGTTAAAAAATTAATAAATCAGATGCATATCGAGTATTTTATTAAACATCAGTAAATAAGCTTTTCATAAGTTGCTATTAAAAATGTAAAATATAAGCTCTTGTATGTTATATACTGCATATGATATTGCTTATTTTTGTATATTGCTTTGGATTAAAGCATTTGCTATATGCTAATGCTAACAGTGTTTCTGCAGGTCTTATTAAGCTAAACTTAGGATTTTTGTAAGACTTTTTAAGATCAAGTTTAATAATAATAATTTGGAAGGAACAACTAAAATGTACATTAATAGGGAGTATAATTGATGTAATAATTAAAAATTGCAACCTAAAAATAGAAATTCTTTTACTTTTTAATTCATTTCACAAAAAAAATTGCTTAAGGTTTCGAGAACATTGCTCGACACTTAAATATTGAGATAGCTTATACTGTTTCTTCTGATCACACTGTAAAAAAAGTCATCTTTATCAGTATTTTTGTTTCCTTTTCCAGCACACATCTTATATCAAGAGATATTTCCCTTGCTTTTTGAGAAACTGATCAAAATCAAGAGAATTTACAATGTAAAAAGTGGCTTGAGTAAGTAAACACACTGAAACTAAAGTTGACTTACTTTTTATAAATTATGCAAATAGTTAATTTACTTAAGTGTAGGCAATGAGTTTATTCACATTTCTAAAGTCAACTATTACATTTTTTAGCGTAGACTAACACAAATATCTGGCAACGGCTTCAAAAAACTTCATTCAAATGGAAAATGTATTTTCATACCACTTTTTAAGACCTTTTTTGACCTGCAGAAACCCTGTATCACATACACATTACTTAACTATTCAAAATACAATCAGATATAATACTGATATTTTTGGTCCAAAATTAGACATGCATAATATTAAATGTTGCAAAATTTAAGAATATAAAACAGTTAAAAAATACAGACAATTATAATACATTTCACTATGCTAATCTTTGCACTGTATTTTTATCAAATAAATGCAGCCTCAGTAAGACTTTCAAACACAGCTTTCCAAACATTTAGGTGTATAAAACAAATTAGGACACAATACAAGTGATAGTTCAGGCAAAAAATGAAAATTGACTCACCCCCTTAAGTGGTTCTAAACGTGTATGAGTTTCTTTCTTCTATTAATCACAAAAGAAGATATTTTGAAGAATGTTGGGGAAAAAAAACACCCATTGACATTTATAGTTGAAACCAAAATCTCTATGGAATTGCTGCTGCTTTCAATCATTCTTCAAAACATTTTATTTTGTGTTCAACAGAAACTTAAGCAGGTTTAGAACAAGCGAAGAGTGAGTAAATGATTACAGTATTTTCATTTTTGGGTGAACTGTCTTTTTAACATCATAGACTCGTACTGACCCAAGATTAGAAAATATATATGTATAGTACTGTATTACATAGTACATCTGTTTTAGCTGAAACACATTTATGCATGCTGTACCTGAAATCATAATTATTTGTGTCAGTTTTGATATTTAGTGTGACATGCAATGTGTTTATGAGGTTTAATTATTTTCAGTGACGCTCTTTGGTGACATCAGGACTTCAAGGGTCACTATAGGTAAAAAGAGGTCGAGTCCTGTGTCTCCAAACCACCAGCGCCAACCGCACCACAAACACAATACAGGCCAGCACCAGCAGCACCACTATGGAGAAACAAAACAAAACCTCACTTTAATGTGTGACATCATTTTGTGGGTCATTTCGTGTATAAGAGTTTGCGACTTCATGATGCTATATTTATCATTAAGCAATAAAAAATAATAATATTAATAATAAAATGATCATTGACCAACCTGAAAAGACTGCATTCCGGCCTGGAGCTGTTGAGTCATAATGCTTGCTTAGGCTTCCAGATAGAGCATAGATAATCACAGGGTAAACGCTGAGGATGTAACGCACATGCTTCTCTATTAGGAAGTTTTCAACTGAAAACCTGTAGAAGGACAATCTACCATTAATAAGAGTTTCTTTTCTTTCTTTTTTTAATTGATTTTTTCTTTTATTTTTATTTATTTATGTATGTTATATGTCTCACAATAACATTACTAACTAAAAACACACTAACATACATTTATACAAAAGTATATAAAATATCTAAATTATTTCAAACAATGGTAAATTAACTTAATCTTAAATAATGAAAATGTAAGAATATTAACTTCATCAAAGGAAATTTAACAAAGTCACTGTACTGCATGTATAAACTCTACACAAAAAAATAGCCATAGGTTTTACAAACTTTTTTTAAGGTAAGTGGTTGCAAAAAATGTATATGGGCTGAATTTAAATAAACCAATTTCATTTAGTAATTCATTCATTTTCTTTTCGGCTTAGTCCCTTTATTACCCTGGGGTCGCCACAGGGGAATGAACCGCCAACTTATCCAGCATATGTTTAACGCAGCGGATGCCCTTCCAGCTGCAACCCATCAATGGGAAACATCCACACACACTCATTCACACACATACACTATGGACAATTTAGCTTACCCAATTCACCTGTACCGCATGTCTTTGGACTTGTGGGGGAAACCGGAGCACCCAGAGGAAACCCACGCGATCACAGGGAGAACATGCAAACTCCACACAGAAATGCCAACTGACCCAGCCTAGGCTCGAACCAGCGACCTTCTTGCTGTGAGGCGATCGTGCTACCCACTGCGCCACCGTGATGCCTTCATTTAGTAATGTTCAACTTAATTTGATTCTTTAAATTCAGCCCATACGAAGCTGTTTGCAACCACTTACCTTAAAAAGTTTGTAAATCCAATAAATCATTTTTTTCAGTGTACATATTTTTAGATTTATTACATATGCCGATAACTTAAAAAGAGCACGGTGTAATTGACATTCATTACAAACCAAATGGCATAAATGAAATCATCACGATTACCATATTATCACTTCCAGCAGAAGCATGCATAGGGAAGCTGTGGCAGCATTTGTTGCAGAAACTGATGCCAAGTTCAAAACAACAGTGAAGTTGAGCAGTGTAGCGATGGTTGTCCATGTTGCATAAGTGGCAACACCATTTTGAACCTGAGGCACATGTACAACAAAGATCAATCAACAAATGAATCTGTAGTTTTACTAATTCACCAACTATATTTAGTTTGACTTGATCCTGAGCATTTAAATGGATCATTTCAAAAATGAAAATTTACTCACTATTAACTCACACTGAAGTGGTTCTAAACTTTAACAAATTACTTTCTTTTGTTGAACACACAAAAAAAGATTGGGGAAAAGCAGCAATTGACAGTATATAACAGTAAATCCACAGTATAAACAAAAATACTATACAATGGAAGTCATTAGCTGCTTTACATTATATTTTCATTTGTGTTGTTCAACAGAAGAAAGAAACACAAAGAGGTTTGGAACAAGTGGACGATGAGTAAATGATGGCAGAATTTTTTTTTTTTTTTGGTGAATTATCCCTTTATCCTCAATGTGGTTTTAAATGTCAATTTTAAGGAACAATATACACTACATCAATATACACTACAATATATCACCGGCCACTTTATTAAGCCACTTTACTAGTCCCGGGTTGGACCCCCTTTTGCCTTCAGAACTGCCTTAATCCTTTGTGGCATAGATTCAACAATTTACTGGAAATATTCCTTAGAGATTTTGGTCCATATTGACATGATAGCATCACACAGTTGCTGCAGATTTGTCAGCTGCACATCCATGATGTGAATCTCCTGTTGCACCACATCCCAAAGGTGCTCTACTGAATTGAGATCTGGTGACTGTGAAGGCCATTTGAGTACAGTGAACTCATGGCCATGTTCAAGAAACCAGTCTGAGATGATTCGCACTTTATGACATGGCGCATTATCCTGCTGAAAGTAGCCATCAGAAGATGGGTACACTGTGGTCATAAAGGAATGGACATGGTCAGAAACAATACAATGGTAGGCTGTGGCGTTGACAAGATGCTCAATAGGTAGCAATGGGCCCAACGTGTGCCAAGAAAATATACCCCACACCATTACACCACCACCACCAGCCTGAACCGTTGATACAAGGCAGGATGAAACCATGCTTTGATCCATGTTGACGCCAAATTCTGACCCTACCATGTGAATCGCAGCAGAAATCAAGACTCATCAGTCCAGGCAACGTTTTTCCAATCTTCTATTGTCCAATTTTAGTTAGCCTGTGTGAATTGAAGCCTCAGTTTCCTGTTTTTAGCTGACAGAAGTGGCACCCAGTGTGGTCTTCTGCTGCTGTAGCCCATCCATCTCAAGGTTTAACGTGTTGTGTGTTCTTCTGCATACCTCGGTTGTAACAAGTGTTTATTTGAGTAACTGTTGCCTTTCTATCAGCTCAAACCAGTCTGGCCATTCTCCTCTGACCTCTGGCTTCAACAAGGCATTTGTGCCCACAAAATTGCCACTCACCAGATATTTTCTCTTTTTCGGATCATTCTCTGTAAACCCTAGAGATGGTTGTGCATGAAAATCCCAGTGGATCAGCAGTTTCTAAAATACTCAGACCAGCCCGTCTGGCACCTACAACCATGCCACGTTCAAAGTCACTTAAATCACCTTTCTTCCCCATTCTGATGCTCGGTTTGAACTGCAGCAGATCGTCTCGACCATGTCTACATGCCTAAATGCATTGAGTTGCTATCATGTGATTAGCTAATTAGAAAAATGCGTTAACGAGCAGTTGGACAGGTTTACCTAATAATGTAGCTGGTGAGTGTATAGGTTATTATGAAAACTCCCATAACTGTCATCAAGGCAAATCTAACAAGTTCAATGCGTACCAGCACTACGATGAAGAACAGGTCTTTTGGGTGGTGCTGTTTGAGCCAAGATCCATGAGCCCGCAAACCAACACACGAGAAGTAGATGAGCAGGTAGTTGGTGAAAGCAATCAGGGCAAGAACTATCAATGCAGGAATCATCAATCTGGAACAAAGCATGTGACATCCTGAGAGGTTTCAGAAACACCTGGCAAAGCTCTTAGGATTATGCTGAGACAAAACAGCGCCTCGCCTTCCACTAATACTGGCATTTTTGGCGAGCAAACAATGCTGTGAAATATTGTCTGTATCGTTTCACTTTTTGATCTTTTGTTCAACATATTAAATGATTAGTTGACCCAAAAGTGAAAATGATATCAATAATTACTCACATTTTTGTCATTCCAACCCCGAGACCTTTGTTTATCTTCTGAACACAAATTAAGATATATTTAATGAAACCTGAGAGCTCTCTCGTCCACCATAGACAGAAAGAGTCAAGAGAGAAAGCTGCAGGAACACTTTTGTGTGCTAAAAAATCTGTAAAAAACATTTTTGTTCACGTATGTCCTCTCTTCAGCTGCTTCAGGGCATGGTGCATGTTTATTATCTGACAAAGAAGAGAGAACATTGGAAAAACATCATTGAAAAAAGTCATTTTTATAGTTTTTTGGTGCACTAAAGTGTTTTTTGACAGTGTTTTGACAGTGCTCTTTTTCGTGGACTATTTACATCCCAGGGCCATTGCTGTCTATGCTCAGAGAGCTCTTGGATTTCATCTAAAATATCGTATTTTGTGTTTCTAAGATCTCAGGACATTAAAACAATTAATAACAGATTTTTTATTTGCAATTTTCACACCACAGTTTTATTAAAATGCTCTGTGTCTCAATTCTTGATATCCCTATGAATTCATATAAGCAAAATATTTTTAAAGAATTAATTTTTTACTTTTATTTGTTTAACTTTTTTTTTTGCACACCTGGGTGACCAGTGACAGCAAATTATTTTTTACCCATGAACTCATGTTACACGGTGGTGGAACTATGAGGAAACACACCAAACTCGCTCAGACATTCATCACAATAGGTAAAGGCCAAAGAACTGCTGTAATTTGTTGCAAAAGGTTGTTGAGATTCACAAAATGGGAAGAAAATAGCAAAAGAAAAAACTAATAATGCCCATTTCCACCAACCGGTGTTGTGAATCAGTCTAGAAGAGGACATGTGTCTTGTCCAAAAGCACTATTAGGAGGACATTTGAGTGGCCAAAAAATTGCAAAATTTAGTTGGGTCATGGGGTCAGAAAGCCTCAAAACTACAAATCAACGTCACTAACATCACTACAAATTGTTTAATAGGGTTTCACAAAAAAGCCTCTACTTTCATATCGAAATAGTTCATAAAAAATATAAATATATAACATTTGAGCAAATTATTAAATATTTTTAATTAATATTTAAATTATTAAAAACAAAGCAAAAAAACAATGAAGGGATGTTTTCACTCACTTCTTTCCTCATATTTACCAAGGGTTGCAATATTAGTGGAAGGAAAGTTGGCCACAACTTACTCTCTGTCCCACAAGACCAGCCATGAGCAGTTTAAAATCAGGTTGACGATCCATGAAACAAAGAATACAGAGGGCAGGATTGCTGGACTTGAGTACAACCTAACAGCAAATAATTAATACAAACTATAAGAAATGGCTTTCAGCACTGTAAAAAGCAAAGTGTTGATGTGTGTGTTGTGCAGTACCCTCTACAGAGCCAGCTCAGGAAATAAATGTTCATGAGGAAGAGCCAGGAATAAATCACACCCCATATAGAGAAAGTCCATGCAGCAGGAGTGATCTCTGTCTGATATCTGTCCGATACATTTCCAGTGCTGTGCTGAAACGGACCTAGAAAGCCAATCAGAAACGTGTACATAACATTTGTATTGACATAGACTGTGTAAGTAGCGTTGAATAAATTCACTTACCTTTCCCAGGTCCCGCGAGCGCGTTGATAATCAAAGCAACAATGTACGCGATTTGAGAGAGAACAATTAGCAAAATACGCAAGATTTTGTGATCCTTCAAAGGGGACATTTTTCATGTAAATATTCAGATTGTTTGTTAAGTTATTCGTATTATTTCGTTGAGATTTGCGATGTGAAGTTAGCAAATTAGCTTGAGTAGATGTTACACTGCGTGCTAAATCAATACTCACTAAAACTCAATTAGTTATATGTCGAGGTAGATGTAAAGTTCTTTTTTTAATTCATGCCTAGAAATCTTTAGTTACTTTTTTTCCATTTGTATTCCTCCATGAAGAGGTGGCGTCTTCTCGAACTTGTTTACGTTATGAAAGATGCTGTATTGAACAGTGGAAGAGCGCCATCTGCAGGACCAAAACTACAGCGTCCACGAAATGTTTGTCGCAACCAAAAATATCATGTGAGAGTTATCAGTGTGAAGTTAAATGAAATGAAATGAAGAAACTGTTCACATTTGTGGCTTGTTAATATTCAGTGTTTATAGCAGACAGATAACCGCTAAGATACGTGCATACTAGCACTTATGTTAGCATCTAAAGGGGTTAGGCTACTGTACATAGAAAGATTGCATGTGTAGATTACTGTTTAGCCTATACTGCTCTGTAAAAAAAGGACAATTTCAAAGTTATTATCAGCTCTCTGTATTTGTTTTGAGCAAAATGTTAACTTGTGTTTTTTTTTTTTAAATACCTACTTGTGTAAATGCACAGGTATAAAATGTAAATTAAATGTATATGTAAAGTGTTAAGATTTATTTCCAGTAATAGCCTATATTATTAGATGACATTAAACAAAGCTTTATAGTTTTCATTGTTTATGAATGCTAGCATTATTATAAATAATAGCTTAATTTTACTTGCTAAGATGACAGTCAGATGACAGAAACTATTTACAATATATTGCACATAACACAACTAATAACTGTGTTATTAGTTAAATGATGCTTTACAATATAACTCTTGGTGTAAGAACTTTTTCTTAGCTAAGGGAGATGAATTGACCAGGTTAAAGTTACTTTTAAAGTATTTAATGTTGCAGAATTATAATAATGACTATTTGGGGTTTTAAAAAACAAAATAAATGAAATATTTCCAAAAGAAAATCTTTATGAATTTTCAGCTATATAAGACAATATTATATTGTTGTTATAGTACAATCTTGTGATCATTGACAATGAGTAACATAAATATGTGAAAAAATAATGACTTTGGTAACAGCAATTATAGTATAACCCATGTGATTGGAAACCATTTGGTTGAGACAATAATGTCACATGAAAAACAGCGCCTCGCCATTTTGCCAAAATGTTCTCGCCAAAAATGTTTTTTTTATACATAATTTTATACGATGCAGAACTTAAACCTGAAGCAACTCAAAATAAATTCCTTTCACATCCACAAGAGGGCGGCAAACATCATCTTATACGTGTCTTGAATCGAAACCAAAAACGTGCCATAAACATGTTGAGGTTTTTCTTTTATTCGTTTGTCATTAGTATCTCACGTTTTTGAAGCCACTTCTTCGTCCTCGCCCTATTAGGAATTGCAGTTCACTACTGTACTTGCCAAATAGCCAGGTTTTCCATTGCGAGTGAGGCTTTTTAATATGGTCGCATACGTCTATTCATGTCCCAATTTAAAAAGAAATGTATATTATGTATTGCCGCACAAAATCCCAGCCGCATTGTGTTCGACAAGGACCTACACTATAAAGCTAAACTGTAGACTTTTAGTGTACACTAAAATCATACACGATTTAAACTATTTTAAGTTCTATAAACCACAACAGTCAAAAGCCAGAGGGTGTTTTAGAGAACTCCCCTATCCTTTAAAAAAAAAAAAAAAAAAACTTGAAATGCTGAAAAACATTAAAACAAACACTCATTTGATTAGTTCTTGTTTCTTCTATTTACTTGTAATTGTGAAAGTCAGACGTAAACCTGTTAAATTATCAGGTGGGTTTTTGATTGTGAAGTTAAGATTTTCTTTTAATATATATATATATTTGCATTGCATCTAACAAAATAAAATGGAAACCAAATATTTTGATAGTACATCAAGTACAATAAATCCTATTTGACCGACTCTCTGACTTTAAATCTACAAAACAAAAACATGCTCAAAACACAAGAGCCAACAGCAAGAAAAAAAAACAACGTATGACAGGGTTGTATGCAAATACTTTATGTTGTAACATGACCAAAACGATTCCAGCACAACTTCTGAAAAACATCCAAATAAGGAAAAGAAAAAAAAAAAAAAACAACATTATAAAATGCCTCTTCAGCTCCTCGAATATTCTGGTTGCATAGAGAACCAAACAAAAATAAGAAAAACAAAAAATCTGATTCTAAAATAAATAAAACCTTTTTAAATGTGCATTTGGATCTCTCTGATGAGTAATGCTGATGTTTCATGGCACGTAGTCTGACAACAGGACAAAGGGTCGCATTAAGGCACATAAAAGCAGGTGAGAGGTATGGTGAAACTGAAGAGCAGCAGTCAACTCTTGGCCTGCTTCCGTTTCTGAATCAACTCTGCCAGCAGTTTAAAACGGGACATGCACTCCTCCTGAAAAGGTCAAAGAGAAATAATATCAACTAATATCACAATATAGCTTTTACTAGGATGCATTTGTGTGGGGGGGTTTTTTTGTTTTTTTAATGAGAGCTTCCTCCATGTATTTGTTTTTTGATAGTTTATTATTTGCAATACAGTGAATTTTAGTATATTTTAAAAAGTAATGCATTTCTGTGAATCAAACTGTAACTTTCAGAATTATTCCAGTCTTAAGAGTCATAATTCATTTTAATATGCTTGTGTATTGGTACTCAATTAATTTATATCATAAAGGATTTGATTTATTCTGAAATGGGGAATTAATTAAACTACTCAAATATAAGTGAAGGTTTATTGTATTTAATAGACAAAATTTGACAGATTCTAGCTCCCAGCATTTCATTTATTTCATTTTAGACTGGTCATTAACCGTTACATGATAAAATTAGAATGTCAATGAATTGACACCAAAAGGCAGCTTCAACAATAGAGACACATCACACACACACACACACGTAGTAGCCTATATCTGTGAATGAAGGGTAAAAACAATAGAAAAATATAGTTTCATCTGTTTACAAGGCAGTGCTTTGTTTTCTGGGAGTTTTGAACGAGGCCTGTACAACAAATGAAATATACGTTTCATTTAGCTTGTGATGACAATAATGGTGGAGCTTGTGTTGTGCAATTGTGATGTTATGCTGAAGCATGAGTGAAGTACAAAAGCCTCCTGTAGCTTATAAAATAAATTATTTTGCCAAATAAGGTGTCTATTTTGTTCCATCTATTAAGATGTTGATCAAAAATAAGATCCAGTGTATCTGACGCTTCAGTTGACTGTTACATTTTCAGATAGCACCAGATTTGAATATCAGATTTATATCCGTTTCGTGAAGATACGTTTATGCGAATAGAACTGTTTTCACAAATCAGATAACCATTCAACTTTAATATGAAGTGACCAGTTGTAAACATCTGACAATTTTATTACCTTTTATCACACTTTGACCAGCAGAGTAAACACTCACTGATGACTGTGGAATCCAATGCTTACCTTGGTCTTTCCAGGCACCACTTTAGCAATCTTGTCCCAGCGTTCAGTGGTGCCACGTGGGTATTGCTGTAAAGCCAACTCCAAGAGCTTTTGCTGGTTCTGTGTCCAGACGTCTTCAGCAGCGCCGGCTTTTTCTTTGGGGGCTGATGGCTTCTTCTCATCTTCACTGTCCTCCTCCACAGCTGTAGGGTCGAAGTCTCGTTGTCTGCGTCCTTTCATCCTCTCCTCAGCTGTTCCAGTGCTCCCGGATGCAGATTTTTTAGCCCGTCTTCTGAGTGCTTTGCTCTCTGAGTCTTCAGGCTCTCCCGAATCCTCCAGTGGCTGCTCTAGAGGCTCCTCTCTCTGGGTCATCAGACTGTCTGGCACTGTGACGACTCTGGAGCTTTTTCCCATCACTGCACCACCCTTCAGCTCAGAGAACTTCACCAACCCTGCAAACCGACAAAGTGGATAGAGACACGAGTACATTTCCTGACCAACATGCCAGATAATATTTTTTTCTAAATTCCTTAACTCCTCAAACAGCTTACCTGATGTATTGGTGACACAGTCTTTGATTTGCTTGACCTTTGCAGTCACCTGTATGCAAAAAAAAA
>CAIGQW010000532.1:5993381-6013338 GCA_903798125.1 Danio choprae
TTTTTAATTTTATCTTCACAAAATGTAACTACAGAAGAGTCAAGCTTTACATAGGAAAATTATCAAAACACTTTTGAAATTTGAGCGAGATGCTAATGGTCTAATCCAATTCAATGATTTATGCTAAGCTAAAAGGGCTCCCACTAGACCTGGAGTTAGGCTCACTGGATTCAAAAATTATAACTTGTTCAAGGTGACTTGTAAAAGCCCATTTCCTTATAAAGAGGATTGTTCCTTTCAGGTAAAGGTTCTTTATAGCAATGCTTAAGAGAACACTTGGATAATTAAGGGGGAATGCTTAATTACAGGCATAAGTTCCTTTAGTGTATCACTGTTTGTTTTCTTGCAAACCAAGTTCTATCAAGGGTACTTTAGCCTTATTCCTAAGGTATTTCTTAGCTTGAATGCTTTCATGCAAACAGGCTTAGAACATTATGGATGCTAGAAGTCTTCCACTAGTAACTTTACTATTTCGAAACTCACCTCAGACACTGATCTGCCCAATTCATGAGCAATCTTCTCCCACCGGCCTGGCGTTCCACCAGGAAACTTGGCCATACAGCGGGAGAGCTGGCTGTGATCCTCCTCTGTCCACTCTTGAGTCTACAACCATCACCAGCCACTGGTTAATGCAATACTTCCATTTCCAAACCAATGTTTACATTACAAACCACTGTTCTTTCACTTGAAACAAAAACATACTTTCTTCTTCAGCTGTTTTTTGTCTTCTAACCAGTCATCCATCTGATCTTCGATATCTTCAATAGACGTTCCCTGATCATATGCTAAAGCGAAAGCTGCATTTGAACTGGGTTCAAAGACTGGAAACTCCACTTTCGGTTTCTTAACTTTGGGCCGTTTTTCTTCTGCACATCAAGATTTAACAGCAATAAATCAAAAATCATAAATCACAACATTAATGTGTCAATGTGCAATATCAAACTATGTGTCATCATGATCTTACTCTGCTGCATTTCCTGTTCTGCCAGAGCCTCTGCCTCTTCCTTCTCTTTTACTTTCATTTCCTTATAATCTTTATAATACTGCTTCACATCCTAAAAGCACAACAGACGAACCGGATTACAGACGCGTGATGAATCTTTCTCTTTTGAAAATATCAGAAAATCTGGAAAAACTGTACCTGTATGATATGAGGGAGAGACTTTATTGAATAATACAACCAGATGCTTAATTTGAGAGGTAAAATGTCATGCCAGTGTGGCCTGTCATGTCTACAAAAAAAGCAAAAAATGTATTTAAATGCCACTTTTACCATCCCTTGCTCCTTAAGAAAAAAACATCCATCAGGTTAATAGGTAACCTCTCATTTTTGTCCTGAGCCAAAGGCTTCATCTCATCTGTTATTTTGCTGGTTTGCTTCTTTTTCTTCTCCCTCTTCTTCCTGCTCAGAAGTTCATCCTAAAAGCATAAAGACATCTATCAGTACTGTAAATGTAACATTTCAGAAGCTAGTACAACACTTCAGCACTTACTAACTGCTTTTCGAGGTAGATGGACCATATAACCGCGTAGTGACCCACAGTCAGGATGAGGAAGAGCAGGAAGCCCAACTCTCCATTACTCATCTTCCTAACACGTCGATAGTAGAAGACAGGCTGTCTCCAATCTGGCAGCCCATTGACCAAGATGTCATCATATCTGTGAAAGTATTTTGTAGAATCTATTGTTGAAAGACTTTAGCAATACACATTTCACATACATTAAGCAGTCACACTAGCACAAACCAGTCTTATTTCTAGTCTTATTTATCTTTCTCAAGAGGCATTAGATTAATCAATTATTAACATTCCTATCTTAACCATATTTAAACCCTTTTAAAAAATTGTGTAAGAAACACATTTGACTGCTAAATTATGACAGAAGACCTTATAGATGAACAACAATAACCTCCAAAACCACCTTATTATTTTTGGATATTAATATTATTTTTAATATTATCTGTTGTTTTTTAAATGTTTTTTTTAAATTGCAATAAATAAGGGTTAATTCAATAAATCAATACTCCATATGTTACCAGAGAAAACATTATTAACCCTTTGACTGCCGCTCTACCAAATGGTTGACCATGTTTTTACTGTTTTAAATGACTGTTAAAGTCATTTAAAGAATGACTGTTTTAAATAACGGCTTACACACACCATTGTTGGTTTACCAAAAAATAAAAATCAAGCAAATGTCCTGTTGCACCACTACACTTGATTTTGGTTTTATTGTAAAAACAAATATAAAAAATCATCAACAAGAAAGCACGTTAAATGAAAATCTGAAATATTTATGGCATACTTCAAAAAAAAAAAAAAAAGATGATTTAGTAATCAAAAAATCATTTTTAATAAATGTGTTAAATAAACTTCATATTTTCAGATTTTTCATAGTATATGTATCAAGTCCGGTACTTTTGCCGTAAACCAACATCAACCATTTGGTAAAGGCTGGTATTTTAGAATTTATGGGATGTGTTGGGGGGAAAAAATGCACTGAGTGTGTTAACTAGCGACATTAAGAAATGCAATAGCGAGTTAAGAAATGCAATCCAAACATTTTTTTCTTGGTGGGGCAGTTAAAGGGTTATTGAGGGACATTAAACATTGTGTCAAGAACAACTTTTATGGGATGAAAAATAAAAACATTTCTGCAAGAAAATAGCATATTTCACCTTTGCCTTCTTTCCTCATCCTTGAGAACTTCATAGATGGCAACCAACTAGTATGACAGAAGTTCAACTGTAAATCCACAGAATTCCAAACAATTGCATTATTTTTAACAATACTTTTAAGCATAACGAAACACCTACCTGTCGAAACTGGTTTTCTGCATTTTCATCTTTGTTTTTATCTGGGTGCAAAATAAGAGACAGCTTTCTATATGCCTTCCTGATCTCAGAGGAGGATGCATCCTGTTAGAATAATTCAAATCAAAATTAACTGCCAATGTTGACCATCGGAAACTTACATACTTTAAAATTACACCGCAGAACACGCTTAAAAAGAAAATGTATGTTTACGTTTGTGTTTGTAGTACAGATTGTGTGACTGGACTTTTAGTTAGAAATGAAATAACAAAAAGCTTTTTTTTTGTCATTGCATTTTCAAGCATTGAGAATAAACGACGTAACAAAAGCTATTGTCGTGCTGCAATCAGAAAGCTAATAGGTGAAGATGGTAAGCAATTTGTACTACCGTTAGCAACAAACCAGCTAACTTACCAGCTGTTTATACTACTGCGGTTGAAGCTCTGGTTTACCAGCCTGTACGAACTAATAACCATCTTAGAGTGGCAGAAAAATAGCTAGTAGTTACCACATTAAAATACAGATGAACGTTCTTTTAAGGGGAAAAACATCTTCAAATTTCTTCAAAGTTAATTGAAATGAGCGGCGGTTGTCGCAGTATTTACTGGCACTGTTGGCGATGTGGGGAAAGTGAAACTAAATGCTAGTTTACACAAATAACGGGGGGCGATTCAAAAAAGCATATCACTTAGCAACGTAACCGCGAAATTAATCGCTCAAATGACCGTTTGCGTGCTGAGTAATGACACGTCATGTTGTACCAACAGGCCCGCAGCCTGGAGGTTTCTTAGTGAATGGCCACCGCCGACCAGTGTCTACAGGAGGCAGAATCCGTTTACAGCCTCCCCGAGTCGGGAGACCTTCTAGCCAGGCTGCAGAGAGCGATATAGCTAACATAAACGGGGTTTGGTTGTTTGATGAGAATGCAGACGCGCTTAACGTACTGAAGGCGACGCTGCGATACGTTAATGTTAGCGCATATTACATTAAACGATACCGACATCGTTTAAACGGCGCAGGTGACAAATTTGAAAGATTAAATAAGTCTTACCTGATTAACCGACAGGAACTCGTAAAATGTTTGAGGGATTTCCTCCACTAGGTCGAAAAGCTCCAGGTCTGCGTCCCATGCTAACGTCGGCGTTGGCTGAATCACGAGCAGCCCGGAGAACAACGCTAACGCAATGATCCCGGGGAAAGCCATGTCTGGAAATATTTTGTAGGCTATAATCGCGAAGGTTTACCACCCACTATCCATTCGGAGACCCCTGATTTTGAGGGGATATCAGCCTAACTTCGCGTCCTTTAGCTTAGACGGGCCCATGGCTTGAGCTCAGCCTGCTTTACGTGTGCGCTTTCACATGCAGCCGCCACAGCGCGAGCCAATAAGCACGAAACATCCAGCAGTGACACGGTGCGTCTTGCCCACCCATGTGAGAGTTTCAGGACGTGTGTATCTAAATTTCATAGTTATTCCTTAATATAATAATATAAACCAAGTGAGCATTGTATAACCCGGTAGATGCGAAGCAATCTCCCCCAAAACATAAGGATGATTTCGGCCTCTTACATTTGCCAACCCACATTTGTTATAACTCTCTTATTTAACCCTCCCTTTTAATATATTTATTGTAAATAGTTATGTTTCCAGTTTAAACATATATTCACTAGTCTATTTTCTCAGTTAACATAGTTCATGACGTCACTCAAAAAATAAAAAAGGTTATTGACATCAGTGTTTCCCAGAAAAACCTTTAACATCTGTGAAACCTTTTAATACCGCAAGAGGTTCTTTAAAGTGGAAACGGTTCTTTAGATCATTCACATGTTCTTCACACTAAATCAGCTGCTCTTTTAAAAGCCATTTATTGAACGGTTGTTTGGTCGAATGGTTCGTCTGCAGTGCAGAAACCATCTTTTGGAACCTGTTTATTTATTTGTTATTATTTTTAGGAGTGTAGCGCTGTTTGTTGTTTAAAAAAACAGTAATTTTTGCGACATTGCAACATTTCAAAATGGTAATATATTCATCCTCCTTCATCCTCAGTCCTTGTGTCCACAGCAATGAAGTTCAGATTTGAAAGTCGATTTGATCAAAACTGTGATATAGCCTACTGTAGCAGTAAGCAATACAGTCTTGATTTAGCATTAAGCACTGAATGACGCAAAGATTTTCTCAAAGTTTTGTGAATAAAAAAATAACATAGTCTAACTGCGATGCTATTTAAGGTATAGATGGAGACATGAAATGGGACTTCTTTCAGATCCTTATGAGCTGTAGGCCTATAGCTAAATAAAATGTATAGCCTTGATCAAATGTAGGCCAAATACTAATTAGCATAATTTAAGATCTAATATAGATTTAATGGTATACATTATTTGCTGTGATCACTGGTTGCTTTCATAAGGCATGCAATGTCTTGAAGTATGATTATTATTAGCTATGTTTTAATAATCTATATTTTTTTAATGAACGGAAAGTCATTGTTTTCTATATCTTTGATGTTGTCAGTTCCTGAATGACATGTAGACGTGATTAATTAAGCAGCATCCTTTTTAAGAAAACCTTTTTTAAGGGAAAAACCTTATATAAATGTATGTAATTGAGAAACTCATGAGGGCGTCGTTGTGCTTGGTTAAGATATAGAAATTCAGTGTCAAGCAATGACCTTATTTAAATAGGATTTTTTTTAAGAAAAAAAATAAGTTGTAGGAAAATATTTAATGTAGCACTTTGTTTAAACCTTGCCATTTGTCGAGACTAATAGGTCGATAAATATTACTGAAAAGCAGGCATACATGATCTTTATTAATTTAAATAGAGTATAGAAAGGCTTCAGAATGACAAGTAGCCTAAATCAATAAACCGCGAAAGCCAAAAGCACATTATTTTCCTGATTACAAATATAATTGTCGACTCAAAACAATTAAAAAAAACATTTTGAGTAGATTATTGGCCACAGCCTATTGGTTAATTTTGGTTATTTGAATAGTTAAACTTACAATTTTTCATTATCCTTTTTATTATATTTTATAAGCAAAATGATCAAAATATATATCTTTATTATCTTGCTCGTCTGTGGGAATTAAACAATTTTAATAATTCTATCGGCTTTTCAACTTCACCTTTATTTGTATATTTCCATTTGGAGGCTTGCCCTGCGAATATTGCTGCTGCATTCAGTCAATCATGTAACAAATCTAATCTTTATTTTTCTTTGTAACCAGTATCGAAAAGCAAATAAACACTTAAATATAATAAGCAGAGTAATCTATTAAATATAAAATGAGCTGATACCCCACACGATATTCAGAAAAATATATATATATATATAAACAAAATATTAATGCCTTAACACTGAAAGATTGTGCAGTGAACGATACGAGCAAGAAATGTAGCTAAACAAGGAAGAAAAAGGCAAATAAGCTCGTCGATGCTGAAACAGCCAATACATTTGCTCGTTACCTTTCTGTTAAGTATAACCCAGTTATATTATCCAATATAATCATGTCAGATCTTTTTTGTCCACACATTTTGAACCGGCTGACTGTAGACTATCACACTGAGATAATATGCATCCTTATTGTCAATTGTGTAGGCTATTGTTGAAATTGTCATCATTTAATGTAAATCATCAAATACATAAAAACTCAAAGCGGTTTTGTCTAGAAGTCTTGGCCTCCAGCTTACAATCAATTTTGTGAGATCAGTAAACAGTCGATAATCAATAGAGTCAATACAGTTTAAGCCACACAAAACGCACTCACTGAACATGTCCGTTTTTGGGAGATCTACATTTTTATTCGTCATTTATAAAGGTTATTATAAATCGTGTATAAATTGTCAGAATGTGCCAAGATCAAACAACGAATAACCGGCCAAAAGAGGGTGTTTGTGCTTTAAAATGTTAATGTATTGATGTGTAAAGAAGATGCGGTTTAACTCAGAAGCTTTAATACGCACATGTTAGGGTAAAACGAAACCGAGCGACGCATTTGTTCTTCACATTGCAAAAAAAGGATAGTTTGCCGTGAATCCTCTGCACGATATAGACTTGTCAAAGGTGTTTGAAATGGAAGTCTCTCTTGAGCTGCTCTTTAAGATTTCGCGCTGCATTAACACCCGCGACTGAGATACGGCCATTTTGATGAGTCACATCTGTAGTCGAAATGAAGAAATAATCAGCGTATATTTAAGAGAAGATTTCGTGTAGTCGCTGAAATCACAACTGGACTAGCGTGGCCAATGCGACCAATGCGTGGGATAAACGGATTGTTGTTTTTAGCTGTAGATTTTAGGCTGTGTGAAACTGGTCCGGTGCGTGCTATTCGAAGGAGCTTATAACGTTTTGCAAACCCATACGGTTAACGCTAAAGTGCCTCGGGTTTCCGTCTGCATTCTGAGCTTCTTTGTTTTCGCTCAAGTGCCTGTATTAGAGCAGCTGACGTCATGGCAGCAGACTGCGCGTGTGGTTTGCAGCTGAACGCACTGCTCTAAAGGAGAAGACTACCGTCCAGCGCTGGAGAAAAACACCAACCTACCCAATCACACATGCGAGTGCACGCACTAACGCGCGCTCACAATTTCACTGATTATCTAAGTAGTGGAAAATTATGTCTCATTGGAACAGTTGCGCTAAGTAAACGCGTATCAGTTTAAATGCAAACGTTTGCGAAAGGTCTGTGGAATTTGTAAACACAAAAGTGAAGAAAAAAAATGTTTGTTATTGTTTTGTGATAAATGCTGTATAACTAAACCAAACAATAAACCAAGATTGGCAAATAATAGCGCGCATAAATGGTAATTTACTAAAATGTGCTGTTGCTTAGAAACGCCTTTCCTTCAGCGTCTCTTTTAAGACACGCGAGCCGTCTTCTTTTAGTTTAGCTTGCATGTTAGATTATGTAGATTTGTTTATTAGGCTATATGCCTATGGCAAAATATTACAGCAAAAGCATATCATGCATCTTGCTTTTTCTACTGAATTAGCCTACCACTTAAAAACTCATAAAATACACCCAGACAATAATTTCAAATAATACAATTTTTTAAATCTGTAGCCAATGATAAGCATTTCACAGTAAATGTAGGCTGTGTGAAAGTAAATGACACAGGTTATGAGGCGCGCATAAGTATAGCCTCCTTGATCAGAAAACAGAATCATTTTGCTTTCAACACTTTGGGTCTAACTACAAATGTAAAAATCTCAAATGAATTTAGATAGTTTACAGGTTGTTATGAATAAAGGTGTCAGTGAAGTAAAATGTATTCTATGCGTATACACCAGCAACTGTGCAAAGCACCGGGAGTTGCCCATTAAAACGCCAATTTCGCGTGATAGCAAAATGTAAAAAACAGCATCTGATTTAAATTGGACAACAAAATATGTTATATTCTTTTTGTCTAAGCTTTATTCAATCAATCATTTTCTTTTCGGCTTAGTCCCTTTATTAATCGGGGGTCACCACAGCGGAATGAACCGCATATGTTTTACGCAGCTGATACCCTCAGCTGCAACCCATCACTGGGAAAAACCTTTATTCACCCATTTTTTAAAAAGCATGATATTTTTGACACATTAAAAAAACATTCTTCTGCGTTTGAGAAATTCAAAACTAAATAAGATTTGCGTGACAAAAAGATAAATGCAGCTTCTCTAAACGTTACTTCATGGTTTACACGCTCCTGGAATCATCCCGACCATACTACGTGGCTTGGCAAAAGGGGTTTCCTTCTCAGAAGTGGTGATGTGGGTGGTGAGGTTTGACAAAGACATCCGTCAGAGGGTACCCTATTGATGATAGACCCCACTACTAATTCCCAGGCTACCCGCAAGGAATGAGATCACGTGATGGAGTGGGGCGGTCGAACTAAGCCATTTTGGGGACTGTGTCAGTTCGCACTGAACCATCAGACGCTGTTTTCAGATCGCCGTGCAGGAAACCCACGCCTCTGCAGTTTAGCCTACACGCTATGACCGAAATCTGTGGACTTATCTGTGAATCAAATCGGAAAGTATTTGTGAAGAGTGAGCTTCGCTATCCTATGTGCAATTGCGCAAGAAGGCCACAATGAGCACGGCTGTGGTACGTTAGAGCCATTGACAGCGTCTGCAGCTCATTCCAAGATGGCCGCTTCGGTAGCATTCATTTTTTGCTGATCGACTCTCAAGTTTCATTGTCTACCACAACAAAGCTCAGAAACCATCGGTAAATATACAAGGTATGTACGCTTGAATGTGCAAAAGAACGCAGTTGTTACACTGTATCCTTTTGTTTTCCCTTTCCTTCTTTGGAGACAAGAGAGAAACAATGTTGATTCTTGTATGTGTGAGTGTTTCACATACGTACGAATTTCTTTTCAGTTTTGGCATATTTTGCAGTGAAAAGCAACGAGTGACATCTGTTAACACAATATGGATATCAATGAGTATGTCATCTTCGTAAAACTGAAGTGCATCGTTCTTTTAATGTGTTTTTTATAACATAAAAAGTCGACGCGGGCTGAAGAACAGGCGAGTAGAGTCAGGTGTTAACGGCTAAACACTTTCATCCATTTCTTCACGCTCGAAAACCAAGCATTATCTATCTTATTTTATAGAATTGAGTAGTCTAGAGGGTGCATATTTAGAAAAAAAATACTTTGCCTCGTTTTAATATCGTCTGTTAATTTTATTAACTTAAATTCATGTGCGTATTTGGAAGGCACCTCCTCCTATAGGCATAACACACGTAATCCTATGTTTTGAGGTGGTTAACGTCCGAGTAAATGTCTTTATAAGCGAGTTCACGATTGTTTATTTGTCACGGAATGATAAATTGGGTTGTGTTTTGTATTGGCGTTAAAAAAATATATAATCTGATACAATACATTGCCTGGCTTCTATGCAACCTATTTGACATGATTCAGGCTGAACTGAACATCCTTTTTTCTCGCAAAGCAGGATAAGAGTACATTTTGAGATTTAATAAAAAAGTTTTTTTTTTCGTTAGCCTGATAGATAAAATAGGCTACAGATTTAATTTTAATAGTCAGTAAAATGTGTGATCCACAGCCGTTGTGTCAGAAGTTCATAAAAAATGTTGTTTATGTTTTTAACTCCATAATTCAAATGTAGTCTGATATGGATTGTTAACGCGAATTTAATTCATAGTTTTATTGCTAATTCATCCATCTGGCGAAATTCAAAGGATTAAAATGTCGTTGGCGGGTTTAAGTACTTTTGTTTTCCCATTGTCTGATCTCTGATGCCTTGTTAACTTTAGTTATTCTCATACAGGCCTTTGTATCTTTCCATGCATTTTTTTCTGCACCGCAAATATTTAATGGTCAGAACATAAAATCCTCGCGTGCAACCTTCTTTCCCACAAACAAAGGAAAGATGACACATAATTGTTGTCCAGAGCTAGATATGACTGTAGTACGCTATACTGATAGATTTACTGTAAATGCAGTCATTTCTTGACCTGTACCCAGTTCTTCTTTCTTCACTGAAAATCCACGAGTTACATTTTCTATGTGCTGTCAGAACAATCATCGACTGTAATTTGAATATTATCAGATTACTATACCACATAGGCCAGATTTGATCTGCAAGGTTTTTTTCTATCGTTGATCAAACTTGTAAAATTACTTCGTAGGCCAACCTTTTGCAGCTTAGCCACTTACCTTTCATTAATGCACTTTGCATCTGCAAACGTGTGTAGATTAATTCAGTCTAATGTACATGAGCTGTTGCTTAATGTAGAAGTAAACGTTCAAAAATAGCTACGTTATGCAATTTTGAACTTTTTTTCCTCACTGACTAAAACGCAAGGCGTTGTTCTGAACTCTGAAAACAAGTGCTTTTTTATAATTGGGTATTGTTTATATAGGCTATCAAGCATATTGGTCAATATTCACAGGTATGTGTCGAATGTAAAGAATAAATGTATATACAGTGTTGTCTAAACTGAGAAGGGACGAACAAAATTTAAAAGAACAGAATTGTATCAACAGTATCAATTCAGAATATTGGTATTTGCATGAATATTTCTCGCATTGAACTGCCCCCACATACCAATATTGCAGTCGAGAGATAGCGGGAGCACAGATGCGAGCTCTCGAGCTTCCGTTGACTGTGTTCCTCATCGAAGAGCTCCGCAAGGCAGGGAAGGGAAGAGCACAGTTTATTCGCTTTGACGTCTGAATGCATTGTGTACTTAAATTACGGCTTTACGACGTGTTTAACAGGTGATAATGATCCGTTACTCTTCAACAATAGTGTGTGCGGTGCACAGGTCGCAGCCTCATGAGAGCGAACTCGCTACACTGGGCTGTCTTGCAAAATGGCAGCCACGTTCTCGCATCGGCATGCTTTTTCACAAGAAACACCGTGGTCGAGAGGAAGTGTGCGCGTTTTACACTTAATGGGCTGAATGGGTGGTTATTTTTGTGATGGTCTGGTCGGGCTGTGAATCTATCGAGGTATGCGTGTCCGTTTGACTGGCACAATGCCAATTACAACCCGTCGTCATAGCAACTATACGTGTAGGCATTTTGGCTTTCTCGCTCACCTGTGCGCGTCCCTGCAAAAGAATGAAAATCTTTTCAGTTTGTTTGTGTGGACGGCAAATTTAGCAGAGCATTTGCCTTCTATTGTCGGCTTTCATGTTATAACTGTCTATGTGTATTTATGTCGGATTGTGTCGCCTTTTTGTTCATTTTCAGGCAATCGTATAACCTTAATAACCCGACTTTCTTTTCTTTTCTTGAATATTAATAAGTGTCTTGTTTACTTGTCAGATCGGCGAACTCCCATGACAATGCACCGGACAACAAGAATCAAGATAACAGAGCTAAATCCTCATTTAATGTGTGTTTTATGTGGAGGATACTTCATTGATGCCACCACCATTGTTGAATGTTTGCATTCATGTAAGTCCAAAATCTCTATTTTAATTAATTACTTAAAGTTTCTGTGTTGTTTGTTTTGGTCGTTCGAACGGAGCAGACTTTTAAACTCAATTTTTAATTAACCGCGGAATTGATTTCTCTGTTATTTCTTTGCAGTCTGCAAAATGTGTATTGTACGGTATCTGGAGACCAGCAAATACTGTCCTATTTGTGATGTCCAAGTTCATAAAACAAAACCTCTCCTCAACATCAGGTAATAGTTGGTCGTTTTGAGTAGGCCTATTTTAATTCAATACTGTTTTAAATACACATCTGTGTTGATAGTTCATCCCGAGAATGTAATAAGGCCTTGGTTCTCCGTTAATTAATTTATGCAGGCATAATTTTCTAGATACACAGAGTAACACCTCAAAAATATGTTTATATTTTAGGTCAGACAAGACCCTTCAGGACATTGTTTACAAGCTGGTGCCTGGTTTGTTCAAAAGTAAGTATTGAATGTTTTTGTTGCTGTTTTTTTTAACTAATTTAGCTTGGACTTCACATAACCAATGTGAAGCAGCAACATAATATTTATATAAATTATGATTGACTTTTTTAAGGTTTGTTAAATTGTCAAAGCAATACTACAACCTGTTACTAAAAATAATTTGAACATTCTTTTGTTTTGAAAAGTCAATAATGATTCATTGTGCATTTGTTATTCAGATGAGATGAAACGGAGAAGGGATTTTTATGCTGAGCATCCAGTTGATGGTAAATTTTTTAGAGGCTATATTGACATTTTTATTCATAAGCAGCGTGTTATTCTTCAATCAACATTTGTAAATATATCTCTGTCCATCAGCTACTAATGGCTCTAATGAGGACAGAGGAGAGGTGGCAGATGAAGACAAGAGAATCATTGCTGATGATGAGATCATCAGTTTGTCCATTGAGTTTTTTGATCAGAAAAAGTAGGTTAAGATCATATGGGGTCTAACTTTATATCACTTTCATGAAAGTGAACATCACTTGCAAATTAGCATTCATTTATTTATTTATTTTTCATCAAAAATGTTTAGGCTTGATGGTAAAGATGGGGAAGAAAAAGAATCCACAAAAGAGGTTATTAATTTCCTAAATATATTATATTAGAGTATAGTATAGTGTAATTGAGTGAGTTTTGAGTATACTCTGATTTTATTTATTTTTTCCATAGGTGACTGTAAAGCGGTACTTACAATGCCCTGCAGCTATGACAGTAATGCATCTCAGAAAATTTCTCAGAAGTAAAATGGATATACCATGTACCTTTCAGGTAATCTTGTCTGAATCTCACCTCTAAACTGGTTTGTCTTACTGTTATCATGTTTCTGAATCAAGTGCAAATGTTATCAAACCCGTCACCAGTATGAAGAATCTTTTCTTGTTTCAGATTGAAGTTATGTATGAAGATGAGCCTTTGAAAGATTATTATACTCTTATGGATATTGCTTATATCTACACATGGAGAAGGGTAGGAGTACTACACATTAAACTATTGTTCTTTCATTCTGATTGTTTTTTTGAGATGGAGTGGAGATAAAATCATGTTGATATTTTTTTCAGAATGGGCCCTTGCCGTTGAAGTACAGAGTTCGACCGGGCTGCAAAAAAATCAAGTTGAGCAGTCCCAGAAATGATATGAGTGGTGGCAGAAGGCCTGATACAGAAAGTGATTCCAGCAGTGACAAACCAAACAGCCCAAGTGCCGCTGCTGCCCCATCTACGTCGTCCTCTATGCCCAGCCCAAACACTCCTGTCCAGTCTCCACATCCCAGCTTCCCTCACATCTCCACTATTAATGGAGTCTCTGCCAAAGTGGGCCACAACGGCCAAACTCCTTATAGCAGCAAAGTCTGCAAAACGTCTCATAATGGCTCCAACTCTCTTGGGTGATTTGCTCATGGATGCCAAAGCCATCGATGCCATGAAAACAGAGCTGTGATGTATATGCTTTCTTTATAAACCACCTCTTTTTATATCATTTTTAAATATATTTGTTTTGTCACCACGTGTGAAAACTGGTAACACAGCATTGTTTGTGTTATATTTTGTATTGCATAACTAATATTGTGAAGAGTACTGGATGAGAACTCGAAAAGAAGGAGAATGTATCTAGGTGTTTTTATAAACTGTCTTGTTCCTTTAGATTAGAACACCAGTGTATATAAATCATTTTTTTCCCCCCAATGACGTCTCCATTAAATTAGCGGCACACGCAATGTTTTGTTTAAATACAGATTTTTTTTTATTTCCCAGGCGAAAAGTGTAAAACCAAACTACAATTGCAAAAGGGCAAAAATGCAGCGTCAGTATTGTTTTGGATAATCTCAGAAACTGTAATAAGGAAAAAAAACCTGCTATGTACGTGCTCCTCGCATAAGTTGAGAAATGTTGTCATTTTCTCGATGTTATGGCGCGAGGATATAGAAGATTATAAGTTCAGTTTTCTGTCTTGGTCTACATTTCTGTCCACACGGTTAAAACCAATGTATAATTTACTGTTGTACAATATGAAACTTTTGTCTAAATAAACATTTTACTTTTTTATTACTAAATACATTGTGTGGACCCTATAAAACACATCCACCGTGACTTGGTTTAAAGAAAGTAGGCCTGTTCTGCGACAAAAACCTTCGGCCTTAAATATCCTGAATTCGGTTTCCAGGTCAAAGGAAGCTGGTGTCTATACTTATTTTTTTACTATTATTTTAGCGGTGCAAATAGCATATATCCGTCAAATAAATCATTAAGGGTAAAAGGTGCGACATAATAAATTTGTCGGCGATCCTAGTCAAAGCTGTGAGGCGTTCATCAACTGAAATATATAATTTTCTTAACTCCGATGAAAACGTATTGACCCATTTTATTAGGCTAGTAAATATGATTTTATAAATGGTATTAAAACAACGCATAAACAGCTGGATGCCAATGACCAAAATGAGAGTCCGTTAAAGAAAACAGGCTAAATAAAACTATAAATAAATAGTCGGCAAGAATAATGAAGTCAATACGGGTCTTTGTTGTTTGCTTAGACAGTTGTAGAGTAAATACAATACAGGCTATATAGCCCATGTCTATCAGCTGCGACATTAAAAGGTCCGTTTGGCCATATTTTGTTGGTGTCAGATCGCTCTCGCTGACATGAAGAACTGAATGTCGACCTGCTGGAGCTGGTATGATAGTTGACGTAAATGTTCAGTTACAGTACACCGCAGTAGCATAGAAAGCTAGGATATTGCCATTTAATTTTAATAATTAAAATACTTAGGTTAATTAGCTCAGTCATTTGAACCAAATCCAACAGGCCTAATCTGACAGTGACAACCTCTGAATATGGTTTGTTAGAAGAGAATTAATAAACTGTTAGGCTAAATATGCGCATGCATGAATAATCTCGCCATGTAAATGGCGGTTTATATCAAAGAGGATATAGCCTCCAAATATGAGCGGTTTTTAATACGTTAGTCTACTTTTCAAAATATATTGTTAAAACCCATTCGTGTTAAATGCTAAGAATTGTATTTAGCCATAAAAAGAATTGGGTAAGTTCCGTAGACTACAGCAAATCTTGCTTTATTAAAATGTCTTGAATTCATAATTTGACATAACTCACCGAATTAGTGTCTATATTTTTTTGTCATTGCCAGTTGATCGCTCTGCATTTTAATTTGGATGTTTCTGAAACGCGGATCTTCTAAATCTCCGAATTATCTTGTAGGCCTATAGCTGAGTTAAACCTTTTGAGAGTTGCTTTCTAAACCAAAAACAATAACCTGAAAATGTGTTAAAAAAATGACAAGAAATATTTAAAATATTTATTATACCAGATGTAAACACAAATGCGTTAATAGCAATCATGTCATATTTTCTTTAGAGCGAGCTGTTCTGTTCTATTAAGTTGACTGACTGTTCGACACAGTTTGACAAACATACATTAGCATACTCTTCAATTAAGACCTAACCTCAGAGTAAAAACACGTGTTATTATGTGCATATTGTGCACATAAAAAAAGTATAATTAAATATGACAATTACTTATGCAAAGCGCTTCTGGATCTTTATTTCTTCTTAATTGATCAATATGCCACTGTACGGGAGCGCGATGCGCCACCGTGTGGTTATAAGCATACAATGCATCAACAACTCAATGAAATGCACATTTCTTCTTTAGATTACGAAAACATTTGAAATCTTAGCAATAAATTCAAGTATAAAAGAAAAAATTTTACTTGCCAATTTGTATACATCTTCAGTTTTAACTGTCGGAATTTTAAGTTAAATTCAAGTAGGCCTATTAAGTGTATCCGGCTTGATAGAAAAGCCACATCAAGTGAAATGTACAAATGAATTGTATAAGCATAAAAAGCATAATAAATAGCCCGTAAGTAAAGTGTCAATGTTTCAAATAACGCCAAAATGTCGAATCATGGCTGAAATAATGTTTCATCTTCATTCAGAGTAACACATCAAATAATTATGTAAAAATGAAAATGAATGTTTAAAAACTCAATGTATATAAAAAGATGTATTGCACTTTTACTGTTAACCAGAAAATGAAATATAACATGAAATGCACATTTTGTAAGGAGGTTAATAATCCTAAAGTAATATAAACCTCTACAAAATGTTCTAATTGCGATTGCAAGTCTTCACTATATTTTACATTTCAAGAAAAAAATAATTCCATCTAAATTTAAAGAGAATCATAACAAATCCTTTACCTATTCATGGCTTTAAGGAAGAACACAGCAAAATATAAAACTTTTCAGGGGAAGCACTTAGTATATTTTTAATGGTTTATCTTGTGCAGGGGAGTTTTTGTCATAATACACAAATATTACAAACATTAATCAAGCTTTATTGAGCAATGCTTATGGGACAGAGTGCTTTTAAATATTTTAGGCCTACAGCACACACACACAAGAGCTGCACATGTTCATGACGCACAAAACATTTATGACAAGTAGGCTGACAACCCATAATCCTGACAGCGTATTTAAAAGGGCTAACGTTTCCTTCACTTTGTTTCTCTTTCTCAAACATTAAAGTATCAAACTCACACTGTACCATCGACATGGAAGAATGTTTTTTTTGTTTGTTTTTTTTTTGCAAATTACAACACATGAGATAACTTTATACACCTCGAGACAAAGTGAAGCCAAAAAAGCCAATACAAATGACTTCTTTGAGATTGAAAGGTGCTGTACAGACACGAAATCCACCAGGAGTTTGTGTTCATGAAGCCTCCTTGTTTAGACTTCCACTCAAAAGTGTCCCATATACTGTATAAACCAGCACTGACATTGCTTATTTTCAAATTAGTTAACCGATAGGACAGGAATTAAAATACAGCAACACACTTAGAGTTTTAACAAAATATAACATCAATGTAAGAATCGAATCTGTAATTTAAAGACATAGTTCACACAAAACTGAACATTTGCTGCAAATGTATTTACTCTTAAGCTGATCAAGATATTTTCTTTAATATAATATTAAAGAACATTTTATTTAATTATTATTATTTTGAAACCGACTGTGGTCCTTGGTGAAGCATGAAATGCAAGTCAACTGCTATTTGAAAGTCAAAAAACATAAAATAAAAAAACAATACATTGAGGTCTTTAAAGCAAAATGATTGGTTCTTGCAAAACATTAGTATCACAGTACCAAACCCCTATGTGTATGCTGTGCAATCAGAACTAAACCACAGTAAACAGAAGTCTTGTGATTTGCAGAATTGCCATGTCCACTCATTATAAGCATATATGGGCTTGCTCTTAAGGTGTGTGTATATATATATATATATATATATATATATATAGTGGCCAGATTGGCAAATATTTTGATTTGCTTTAATATAAAATATTTGATTTTATTTGACTTTATAATGAACTTTTTCTCAGTTGCTATGTTTCAAGATCTGGCAACACAAATGAGTCAATGTTTGTTTGTTTATAATTTTGTTTGCAGATGGTGTATAGGTAAAAATGTTGCAAAACTGTTTTGTTTCTTGCACCGATCGATAATTTACTTTATAAAACCACATGTTTTTCTTAAATCAATTTGTTTATCCATTATTTAGCCATTGACTGGCATTTTATGAATCACCAAAGACCAGCGTAAAGTTACTGAAGAAAAAAAGGATGTCCCGAGGGTGAGTAAATTAACATAAAATCTTCACTTCTGGGTGAACCACACTTTTAATATTAATTTCAGGAGTTTTGTACCATTAGGACCGCAACATTCAGCCATAATATTTGAAACACATATTTACACATCTACTGTACACAGGAACAGCAAAACCACCGTAGGATTTGTCCCGTTCGCCTTTTCCCTTTTTTAGAAAATAACATTTTTCAAACGTCTCTTTTTTTAAAAAAATGATTCAAATACAAAATTAAATAATTCAGAGTAAAAAAGGCACACCCTCGCACAGTGTATATATGTCAACACATACAGTAGAATAACTAGGGTTACTTTTGTGAACGAAGACATATCACAATATCTATATATTGGTGTAATACTAAAGGTCTCTGGGGTCACAGAAAGTCTGGAGGATGACGAGAGAGCGATATGAAAAGTAAGACCTGGAGTCAGGCATCTTTCTCTCGCTCTTTACAGTGCAGACGCAGATTCAAGCTTCAATAAAGCGTCGACACGACTGCGGTCAAGAAAACAGCCCACTGTAAACTTGCTAATTACTGTAAAAAAAGGGAGGTACAAAATACACTTCCTTTTCATAACTTCTTCTCTAATTAAGTGCTAATAAAAAAAAAAATGAAACAAAAAAAATAAAAACAGGCAATCTGTTGTTCTTTCACTAGGGATACAAAAGTGGCAATGCGCATGTAACCCAATAGGTGCTTTACACATTCTACCAATCACTACTATTGCATGGCCCTCCATTAGGGTCACTGGTAAAACTGGAATCATTTGCATAAATGTTTTGGTGCATTACATCGTGTGCAAAAACAGTTGCTTTGTACTACACATTATTATTATTATTATTATTATTATTATTGGAGTCAATTGCAAATATTGAGCTCCTGTGCAAGACTTTACAATGCACCGCAGGCAGATCATCCACGAATCATCTAATTTTTGAAACTATGAATTCAGAAGTTGAACCCGTTTGAAGTTGCATCATTTTTTACTGTTACATACACTGGTGGTCACAAATTTGGAATATTTAAAAGTTTTGGGATTTTTTTGTACAGTTTGTTATGCTCATCAAGGCTCAAAATGTAGTCATATTGTGACAATGCAATTTTATTTGAATGTGTTTTAAAATGCAATTTATTACCGTGATTCAAAGCTGAATTGTCAGCATAAATTCTCTAGCCCTCAGTGTCTCGTATGATCCTTCAGAAATTATTCTAATGTGACGATTTACTGCTCAAGAAACATTTGGGATTATTACCAATGTTAAAAACTGTTGTGCTGATAAACATAAACCACAATTCACTACACTTTAAGAAGATTTAAATACTTATTTTGTTCAACAAAGAAGCATTAAATTGAACTGAAAAGTGACAGTAAATCCATTAATAATGTGAAATATGTGTTCTGTTTCAAACAATGCTTTCTATTTATGAAAAAAAAGCATAATTTTCCACTAAAATATTAACCTTACAATATCCATATTTTGTGTATGCATGTTATGAAAACATGAGATCATATGTATATTTTAAAACTGTTCATTTTATAAACAGCACTGTACTGTAAAGTTATTTTTTTACATTAAAAAACACTGAAATCCAACAAGTTCAAGTACAAATCAAAACTGACCTGCGACATAATTACCAGCAGTTTTCAACATTAATCATAAGCACAACCAATATTTAATAAATCACTGAGTAAGAATTGTAGAATGATTTGTCTGAAAGACTGAAGCAATCTTTGCATCATAGGAATAAATGACATTTTAAAATATATTGAAACCAAAAACATTTCGCAATATTACTTTTTCAGTATTTCAGATTAAATAAACGCAACATTGAATACATAAACATCGCAATTCTTCCAAACATCTGACCTCCAGTATATGCTTTGTAAACAGACGGATTGGATTTGAGGTACTGCCTGAAGTTAAAGAGCGATAGTGCAATAAACACTTTCAAACACTTCAATTTTTTTTACTCTGGCTGTGGTCATATTTGTTCAGGGCTAAATTTACTTCAGAGATCCAAAAACATATACATATACATATACATATATAT
>CAIGQW010000532.1:6014965-6038189 GCA_903798125.1 Danio choprae
ATTTTTGAAGAATTATTTAGTGATGCATTTTTGATGGTTAGTTGTGACCAACAATTGGCATAACAAAGTAATTGCATAAGAGCCAAAAAAAGTTTGATGTTTTTTTTCTTATAGACATACTTCCATTATTTAATTTTATTAAAAAAAACTTTAAAGTGAAAACTTTTTTTAACCCAATCTGTGTTAGGAGGGCTATATTTGCTATAGCTCACCTAAAAAGGGTCTAGAACAGGGGTGTCCAAACTCGGTCCGGGAGTGTTTAGCTCCAACCCTAATCAAACACACCTGAACCAGATAATCAAGCTCTAACTAGATATACTAGAAACTTCCTGGCATGCGTGTTGAAGCAATGGAGCTAAACTCAGCAGTACACTGGCACTCCAGGACAGAGTTTGGACACCCCTAGTCTAGATTCTCCCCTGAGACTAATATTGGCAGTGCTAATAAAGCGATTCCATATCCTACTTCCAAAATACATAATCTATTTGAGGAAATTTTTCAGGAAATTTTTTACTTAATTTTGGTAGCAATATCTGGCAGCACTGCATCACCAGCATTTAGACAGATGGCAATCAAAAAAGAAGTGCAAGGTTAGTTTATTGCTAAAGAGATCACTTTCTGTAAGACAAATGCAAATATTAACAGATTGCTGCAAACTATACATATATTTCTAGCCATTAATATTGCAGAATTTTTAACAACCCCCCAAATGTCACTAATTTTCAAACTCTGGCTACAGCCATGAACACAGCACTAATTTTGTAATTTTTTAAAGACTAGCTATTGATGTTTACAGTAATTTGCATAGACAGAGATTATAAGAGAGAATAATGTGTTTAGCACTGTGGTAGTTTTTCAAAAATGGGGGTCAAAAGTTTGTGTTCATCTTGTTGGTCACAGTAACCCTGTCATCAGCCTGACACTTGCAGTTTTTCTACCGCAGACCAGTAATGTTTTGGTTCTACTTGCAAAATACTTTTCCTGGTTCAAAGCTGTTGAACTGTCTCGACTCTGGCTTCAAACCAGCAGACAAACTCTCTTGTTGGAAAATTGTGTTTGACAAACTGGAATTGTGCTTGTAACTCTTACACCGTGTTTGACAGTTTTGGCTGCGTGAGCTGCTTTCTTCTTGGCATCATATGGAGTGAGAATGTCAATCACCGCCATGAAGTAGATTTCTTTTTTAGGAGCATCTGTAAGATAGAATGAAGCACCATTTTAAACAAGATAGAAATAGATAAAAAAAACACTGTTTTTCATGCACCTGTCAATTTTAATGTCTAATGATATTATGCAGCACTGTTACCTCAGGGGCTGAGTAATATCATTGGGATTGCTGCAGCCATGGTACCGCAGTAAAGTTCCTTAAATTTATGACTTGATTATTCTGAGAGTGGCGGCACGGTGCCTCAGTGGTTAGCACTATCGCCTCACAGCAAGAAGGTAAATTAAGGGACTAAGCCAGGGGTGCCCAAACTCGATCCTGGAGGGCCGTGTCCTGCATATTTTAGTTTCAACCCCAATTAAACACACCTGAACCAGCTAATCAAGCTCTTTCTAGGTATACAAAAACTTCCAGGCAGGTGTGTTGAAGGAAGTTGGAGCTAAACTATGCAGGTCACCGGCCCTCCAGGGCCGAGTTTGGACACCCCTGGACTAAGCCGAAAGAAAATGAATGAATATTATGAGAGTATAGTTGCTAGCCACACGACCTAGAAATCAGCAGATTTTTACTTTCTGTCAGTATTATTACACTATGTAACTACAGAAGAGTCAAGCTTTAAACTGAAAAAAAAAAAAAAAAAATTGCACCGGTTTAATGCTAATAGTCTAATCTGATTCAATGATCTATGCTAAGCTAAGCTAAAAGTGCTCCCGCCAGACCTGGAGATTGGCTAAATAGATTTTAAAAATGGTAAAACCCAACTGTTTAACTCTAGGAGACTTGTAAAATATAAAAAAAGTTTGGGAAGATTTCCAAAAAAGTTCTTTATATTAGATACTAGTTTAGACCTCCTGTGTTATTAGCCCCCTGCATATTTTTTTCCCTAATTTCTGTTTAACGGAAAGAATATTTTTTCAACACATTTCTAAACATAATGACTAATTTATAACTGATTTATTTTATTTTTGTCATGATAACAGTACATCCTATTTTACTTGATATTTTTCAAGATACTAGTATTCAGCTTAAAGTACAATTTAAAGGGTTAACTAGGATAACTAGGCAAGTTAGGGTAATTAGGCAAATCATTCTATAACAGTGGTTCGTTCTGTAGACAAAAAAAATCTCTTAAGGGGGCTAATAATATTGACCTTAAAATATATTTTAAAAAAAAGTAAACTGCTTTTATTCTAGCTGAAATAAAACAAATAAGGCTTTATCCAGAAGAAAAAAATATTATAGCAAATACTGTGAAGAATTCCTTGCTCTGTTGCACATAATTTGGGAAATATTTGAAAAAGAAACAAAAAATTCACAGTAGGGCTAATAATTTTGACTTCAACTATATATATTGTAGAGCCTTACTAAAGACCAATTTTTAAAAAATACAGAGAACAGGCCAAGAACCAACCACCAGATCATCCTAGTTTCATTCAGCTCTAGCAATAAAATAAATGGACTCACTTTCATGGCTCTTGATGGCATACACGTCAATAATGGGGTCAAACTCTCCTGGCCCCAGAGGCCTATTGCTGTCCAGCGTGTTACTGGGACTGTCCGGCGGGGACCCGGTGGCCCCTCCGTCACTCTCAGTGCCCTCCTCCTCGCCCGCGTCATTGTCCTCGCTCTCCTCCTCTGGCTGCTCCTGCTCTCCTCGCTCCACATCATGAATGCCCACCAGCAGACTGTAGTCCATCAGCTTCAGCTGTGCCAGGAACTGCAAACACAAGACCAGTAGTGAATCTCTTTTTAATGAGACACTGTTTAAAGACACAGGAGGGTGATTAGAGGCCAATGAGTGTTTAGATAAGCGTTTAATGACCCGCTTACGTTAAACAAGGCAAATGAACAGGCTGACAGTAGGAAAGAGCAAAGGTAATGCAAACAAACCTCGACGTCATTCTTCAACTTCTCCAGGAACATTTTCTTGTTTTCATCGTCTATGCAGATTTTCTGGCCGTCGTTGATAAAGTCGTTGTCTTTGTAAGTCGGGAGCTCCTTTGTCTGTTGTTAAAATTGTGGGGAAAGTGTTAGAGTGTATCATGAGCAACATTTGTAAATTGTATTTGTAAATTACTCCAGGGTTATAAAAGTTATAACATTTTGCTACTTGAAATAAATTAAACTTTAAATAAATTTAACTCAAACTTAAAAAAACAAACATTTAAATGTTAACTTAAATGTCGAACTTACAATAAAAATGTAACAAATTCAAGTTGATGAACAAAAATAAGTAAAACAAAAGCCATGAAACTAATTTAGATGAAATGTAATAACACAAAAATAATCAAAACTAATGTAATGTCAAAATCATTTAAGGTAGGCGAACAAAAATAACATACAAAAAACAAACTAATTTAAAGTTAAATAATAAAAAAGAAAAGCTTTACAGAGATATTAAAACTAACAGAAATGACAAAGATTCAAAATAAATAAATAAAACAAATTAAAATGAAAATGTAAAACAAAGAAAACCAAACCAAATAATACCAACAAACTACTAAATACTACAATAATATCTCGAATTCTCAAGTACACCAAAATTACATTCATTTACAATATCAAATGATATATGGTTATACAGCATTTTCATTTGTCATAGGACTTCAATTCTTTATAGAAACCATAATACCAATATTTTTACATGGAACAACATGAAAGATGAAGGGTGTCATTTTTGCAATTAGGAGAACCAAATTAAATTGCAATCTGTGTTAGAGCAACCTGAGAGACAGAAAAACAACACCTCAATCGTCAGCGTAGAACAAACAAACATCATTTTTGCAATTCTTTTTAGCCTCACTAATATTGTACAATCAACACCCTTTATAATTATACTACATTATTGCAACATTTAAAGGGATGGTTCACCCAAAACTGAAAATTACCTTATACTCTCTCTCATGTGGTTTTAAACCTTTATGAGTTTCTTTTATTGAATACAAAAGAAAAGAATACTAGTTTCTGGGACCTCCATAGTAGGAAAAAATACTATGAAAGTCAGTGGGTATCAACCAGCTTTCTTAAGCTAAAATAGGTTTTGAACAAGTGAAGGGTGAGTAAATGATGACTGAGATTTCAGTATTGGGTGATTGGGTATCCCTTCAATGACAAATTTGTTAACTCTGTTACATTACACTAAATTTCCTCATATAAACTTTAAACAGCCTTTAGGAGTGAAATAAAATGTTGAGCACTCTGTTCACATTATAATCCACCCAAACGTCTGAGATAGGAAAAAAAACAGCCCATCACAGAAGCAGTGGGGTGTGTGGAGAGCAGGCGGCCTCCTGTGGATCCTCACAGCAACAGGGTGTGATTTAGATTTCACCAGCAGAGCCAACAGACAATTAAAGCATTCAAATAATTACAATGATTAAACCTACAGTTATTTCCTAAATGTCTACTTGCACAAACATCAGCGACTCCAAACCAAAGTCTACAGTTAGGATAAGGATTAAAGGGACAGTTCCCCCAAAAATGAACAATGTGTCATCATTTACTTACGACTGCGTCATTTCAAACATGCTTCTTCAGTGGAAGACAAGTGAAGATATTTTGAGGAATGTTTTATTGTTTTTGTCTATGAAAGTGACTGGTTCAGAACACGGTTCCCTTTTTATTTTTACCATCTAAACCACTAAGTCATGCTTTAAAATATCTTAATAAAGAAAGCTATTCAGGTTTGGAATAAGCAAATGATCAAACATTTTCTATCTCTTGACTTAACGGTTTTGGTTTCCATGCGTTAGATTTATAATGCGTTAAAGGGGCATTATGTAGCATTAATCAGCGTGAAACCACCTTTATGTCATTGCAGTCTCCTGAGACCTTCATTCATTCTCTGAACACAAATTAAGATATTTTAGATGAAATATGAGAGCTCTCCGACCTTCCATATACACCAAGAAGTCCAGAAAAGAAACCAAAAACCTTTGTCAAAACATTCCATGTGACTTCCGAGGTTTGTATGTAATCTTACAAAGCTCCAAGAACATGTGTGACCAAATAAACAAACAAAAAAAAAACAACCCGAAATACAACTTTGTTTACTTTTGTCCTCTTTCTCTTCACCAGGTCGACGTATTGCCTGTAACACGTATTGTAAGTGTTGTATTGCTGATCTGATAAGGAAGACATAGAAGTTTTTGGCTTTAAAGATTCTTTGGTGCACAAATGTGTTCTTGGAGCTTCGTATGGTTACAGCTGAACCACTGAAGCCACACATAATGTTTTGACAATGCTTTTGGCTACTTTTTTGGACTTCATTTCACGACCCTTGCTGTGAGGATGAGAGAGCTCTTGGATCCAGGTCTCTGGGTGTTGGAACAACATGAGTAATTAATAACAGAATTAAAATCTTTGGGGGAACTAATACTGCAATTCATTAAGATTCTGACATATAGCCCCTTTAAACTTGCAATATATTTCCCAAACATAAAATAAAACACAATATTGTATAAATAAATGTTTAGATGATATTTCCAGTTCATAAGTCATGACAAAAGATTAGATTGCAGATTACCTATTTATCAAATTTCAGTTGACTTCATGAAACTTTAATCCAAATGAAAAGATCATTAAGAAGAACATAGGAAGGTACATACAGCTATGCAAAATATTAGGAGACCGCTTGAAAATGCTCAGTGTCACTGGATTTAATAGGTACTGGTAAGTACAATGTTAAAGACATTACAAAATAAACATTTCCTCTCCGTTAATTCACAATCAAGTGGTTCTAAATTTGTATGAATGTCTTTCTTTGGTAAAAACAAAACAAAATATTCTGAAGAATGCTGGAAAATGAATCCATTGTCATCCATAGTAACAAAGATACTATGAAAGTCAATGGCTGTTTTCAATATATTCTCCTTTGCATTCAACAAAAGAAAGCAACAACTCGGGTTTGAAAAAGTGGAGGATCAGTAAATGATGGAAAATGTTTAATTTTTGGGTGAACTATCTCTTTATTATGTTTTACATTCTATAAAGTTTTTTCTTTTTCATTTAATGTCACTGAAAATCAGGGTCATTCCAGCAGATATTGATTTCATGAAATTATAGCATTGTTATAAATTTGAACATGTCTGAAACATGTCTCTAAATGAAAATAGAGCTACGTGTTTGAGTAAACCGTCATTCTTGTTTTATTCTGTAAACTACTGATGAGGGTTCCCACTTTAACCCAAATATCAAATTTCCTAACTAAAAAGATTAATTTCCATGACATCTAATGAATGCAAAACAGGCTGCAGTTGGTGCTTATATATATATTAATAATATCATTTTTAAATAATATGTTAAAATAAAAATATATTAAAACGGTTTTAGCTTGAATATAATTTTGCATGACTTCAATAGCCACTATGAGAACAACACTGGATAATTTACCATGTTTGATAGCTCAATAGTAGTTTTACAAACATTATATTTAGCTTTTCTGGCATCTACTTTTTAGCAACCAGTTTTTGAAATAATAATTTTGAAGCCAAAGGAGAAAGGAGATTGATTATTAACCTGACATGTTCGGCGTAGTTAACAGGTACAGTCTGGTAACTGCATTTGACTCAAGTGGCTGTAAGTGAGTGTAAAAGAAAATGGAGCTGGAAAATAGTCTAATCAAAACAATAGGTGTAAAACAATTAAACAAAAAGGTAAAAAAAAAAAAAAACATATATATATAATATATATACACACAAATGGAAACTTAACTTAAATTGAAAGAGACAAATAAAAACAAAAAATAATAAATTCTCTGACATTCAGTGTCTAGAATGGACCTTTTAAAATTCCATGATATTCCATGAATTCCATAACCCATAAACCAAAGACATTTCTTCTAGAATTTTAAATAAAAATGTTTTCAGTTAGTCTTTTTTGGACAAAGTTTTGCATACAATAACAAAAATAAGGTGGCATGTTTTGTTCATATTCATTTTTTTACACCACAATCCCAAGATTTTAGAATCAGAAGAGTTCAAAAAGCAACATTTGGTCCAAGTTTTAATAAAACTGAGAATTTTCAAATGGTCTCTTAATTTTTCCTAACCTGTATATTAACCACTATTGCTCAGCACAACACTTAAACAGTGATACACTGGTCCTCCGGTTCTTTTCATAATTCCAGCCAAGACTGTTGAAGGAGTAGTGAAGATTTTATCTCTGGAACAGAAGGAACTGTGCTTGAGTTTACATTCCCTTGAGGGATCTGGAGGGAACGCTGCTTTCCTGAGGCAAAATATGGGGTGATGCATGTTGAAGAGGAACACAGAGCAACATGGCACAGTTCTTTTGCTGTCGAGCCCTTACGTGTCTTATGGCGCAGTAAAAGCGTGTGGCGATCCGGATGGTTTGTAGCTTTTGGCTCATGCGTGATTTGGACGAAGCCTCTTCAGGTGGACGTGGCTGCAGGGAGAAGGAAGGTCAGATGCAGGCAGCTTCACAAATCATGTGGAGGTGAGAGACCAGAACTTTCTAGATCAATTGTGTAGCTTTATTTCATTACATTTTTAAGGGCTAGTTCATGCAAAAAATGAAAACCTACAAACCATTTACTCACCCTCAAAAACACAAAAGATCATATTTCAAAGAACTTTGGAAACTGGTAGACATCAACATCCATAATAGAAAAAAGATTAATATGAAAATCAATATTTGGACTTCCGGTTTGGGCGAGAACAAGATGGCAGCGCGATAACTTTAGCTCCCGACAACAAGATTAAAAAGGCCTAAACAAAGCGTAATTACTCAGCAATACAATTATTAATTGATAGGAAAAAGTCGATGGCCATGACAAAAGAAAAAAATTGCACACAACATGGAAAACGTCACTGAGCTAAATGACGACAGTCCACTTGCCGAGCACAGAGATACGGAGGTTGATCCGAAGACAATATTAAAAGAAATAAAAAGATTTCGGCAAAACAGCAAGAAACAATTCCAAGAGCTTAAAGAGGGCATCAACAAAACTAATAGGAGACTTGACGAAACTGAGGAGCAGATATTAGCAATGGAGGACCGAAAGCAAACTACAGAGGATGAGATTACGGAGATGATCAAACTGCACGGTAAACTCGAAGCCAAACTAATTGATCACGAAAATAAAAATCTGTTTTCATCAAAAAAATTTGAATTAGATTTGTGCAAAACTGCAATATCACATAAAACATTTGCAAATAAAGCAGTTTCCAACCGTCAAAGAGAACAAAATCGTCACTTCCTGGTAAACCTGCGCTAAATATCGAAAATAAAAATGGAATTTGCTGCGGTAGAAGTCACCGTGGGCCATTTCTCTTATAAAATAAATGACTTCTGCCTCAGAAGATGAAACGCAATGAACTTTGAGAGTACAAACGCTTAACAACAAACCACTTTGATGATAGACTTTGGCTGAGGTATTTTAGAATTACCAAAAACAACATCTCAGATGTTTTACAATGTGGTCTGCCTGCTGGTTTGGCCATGAATGCCATTCCATTGAGCCCATTTTTGTTATCATGATCTGTTAAAACAACTTTTTTGATGCGCATGTTGAAATTTATTCAGTAAATGTGTGTAACCATTGTAGTTTATGAGCATTTTCAAAATGTCAATGGCATTTCCATTAAGCATATATTTTTATGCAATATTGCAAAATGCCCACAAAAATAGGTGGATGGAAACATAGCTAATGGCTACTGCTTTCCAACATTCAAAATACCTTCTTTTGTGTTCAAAAGATTTCAGAAAGTGGAACAAGTGTAGGCTGAGTAAATGATAACAGAATTTTTATTTTTGCGCGAACTATCCCTTTAAGAAAACACAATGGAGGAATTAAAAAGATGGAAAATCCCACAAAACATGCATCAGAAGAATCACATAAAATGTACAGAGTGATTTGAAGTTGATTGATAACATGGCTGTTGTACAGCAAACAAGCAAAGACACAAAAAAAATGATGTTTAGGAAATCGCAATTTATGAAATACAGTGAATGGCAATACATATGGTCTGTATATGACACATAATTACAAATATACACCAGTTCATATTTGCCCAAGAGTATCATATACAGCTGTATACTGTAGTTACGTATAACATTTAAATGAAGGAGAAAAAAATCATCATGCCAGCAAGATTAACATGCATGTAGAAAAAAAAGTATATACATGCAAATCATTCACATGCTCTCTGTATGTACACAGATATGAGAAGAACACAAGAACATGTTTGCTGCATGTGAGAAAATACTGTACACAAGATTATTAGCCCTTTATTAATGCACACAATGTTTTATATATACACACACTACTGTTTAAAAGTTTAGGGTTGGTAAGATATTTTAAAATGTTTTTAATATTTGAACTTGCTTTAATATTATTCAAAATATTAAAGAAGTCAAATATTTTCTTTTTTAATATACGTTTCTATGACTTGAGTGTCACGTGATTCTTTAGAAAACTTTCTACTTTAATGATTTGTTGTTCAAGAAGCATTTGTTTATTATATGCTGCTTAATATTTCTATGGAACTTTTTTTCAGGATTCATTAATAGAACGTTCATGTAAAAACTTTTTTTTTTGAAATTGAACATCTGTACTGTTACTTGAGATAAATATGGTGCATTCTTTCTTTATAAAATTATTTAAAAAGCAATAATCACACTGAACCCAAAACCCTTGAACAGAAGTGTTATTTTCATAGTGCGTCAAAAGATTAATTCGATGTAATGTGATCTGTAATCCACCAGTCAAACGAGAGTCTCTGAAACAGCAGTCAATGTCTGATCTATTATTTACAATGGCTCCTGTTACCATCTCTTTACCTTCAGAGATCAGTGCACTTAAATTACAGTAGAGAATCACAATAAAAGGTACTTAGGCTCACATTAATACAAAATTGTAATTATTTTCAGTTAAACAAACTGAAACCATTGGACTACAAAGTGCACTTTCCCATGCTCTGAAGCAAAATAAATCAAGCAAACACTGAATAGAAAAGAAGCACTTTTTTTTCCCAAGAATAGAGAAGTAGAAGATGGGATTTTTCCACACGGGAGAAATTTATTTTGGGAGTTTATTAATACACAAGACACATGGAAAGGAAGATGATGTTATAATGTTGTTTGTTTATTTTTTGTATACATAATTTCCAAACTCAGACATGCAATGCATCAAGCATGCAAATGCTGATCCTTGAACATATTTAATACACTAGAAATGATGAAAATGTTTTTAAGCATGGTTTTTCAAACCCTTTTCAAAACATCTAAAGTTTATATTGTATATAATAATATATACAATATAACAATTGTGATTAACAAAAAGTTTATACTTTACCTTTTCTTTGTCACTAGCTTCTCTTGCCACAGTAGATCCCTAAAAAAGCCAAACAAGTCATTAATCAAACCAATAATTATCCAACAATTAATATTATGTCATTTCCTTGTACTTTTTACATTGTAAAAAATGCTGGGTTCTACAACATCAATTTGTGTTGGAACAACATGAGGAATTAAGTTAACTTATTAGTTAAATTTAACTAAATTTGGTGGCGCAGTGGGTAGCACAATCGCCTCACAGCAAGAAGGTCGCTGGTTCGAGCCTCGGTTGGGTCAGTTGGCATTTCTGTGTGGAGTTTGCATGTTCTCCCTGTTCGCGTGGGTTTCCTCTGGGTGCTCCGGTTTCCCCCACAAGTCCAAAGACATGCGGTACAGGTGAATTGAGTAAGCTAAATTGGCCGTAGTGTATGAGTGTGTGTGTGTGAGTGAATGAGTGAGTGTGTATGGATGTTTCCCAGAGATGGGTTGCGGCTGAAAGGGCATCCGCTGCATAAAACATAAGTTGGCGGTTCTTTCCACTGTGGCGACCCCAGATTAATAAAGGGACTAAGACGAAAAGAAAATGAATGAATGAATTGTGTTGTTTCAGCTTATTGTACATACTGTAAGTAGTTTGAAAAAACAGCAAATGTCCTTTTTTTTGAGTGTAGGTCAAAAACTGTATTAACTTTCTGTAATATAAAGTAATACTTTATAATGAAATTTTCTGGGGTACTTGTTGCTCTGACATTTCCACTGATTCATTAAATAAATCTGATTCATAGGAATCATTTGTTCATGAATCAGACATCACTACTTTTTTCATCAAATCTGAAGAACACATCAGAGAGAACTACTGTAGGATAGATGTTGGGATTTTTAGTGAATAGTAACTAAAAGCTATTATTTATCATCAATAGATTTGAAATATAGCGCGAACACAGTCACAATGATGATTATCAAAAATGATCCATTGACTTGAATTGTACTGAATATCATACAAATCCCTCACCTTTAGGTCATATTTTTTGTAAACAGGCAGGCGATGGCTGAAAACATTGCGAGTGACAATCATGTAGGTCTCGTCTCCATCCACTGTGAGGCGGTACATGCCCAGAAACTGAGGGAGCAGCGTGTTTCCATGGCACTCCACTATATACTGCAGAGAGCAAATATAATAAAATCATTCACCTCACAGCTTGTAAGACTCGCTGTAGGCTAACTTTTATCTTCAGAATGTCCGCAAAAACATAATTTTTTTAAAACTGAATCCATACTGTCTGTTTAGCAACTTCACACTAATACATATAAAAGAATCAAATCAAATAAAAATGGGACATGCATGGAAATAAATAAATAAATAATATTATAAACCTTTTCATTTATAATTTATGATTAATAAAAAATTGTCCAAATATTATAACAAATCATTATAACATACTATACACATTTTTAAACAGTAACTAAAAAGTATATTTTCTGATCTCAGCCGCTATTAACAGCCTACATCAAGTGCAATTAATCTGCAATACTGAACACTCTCTTGCCTTAAAATTGCCAATATTTAGGTTATGAAGTGACATCAAACGTCACATCATGTCATCTCTCCTTCATTCACTCTTTCAGCAGTGCTTAGGATGCCAGGTATTCACTCCAAGTATCAACACATTTTAGTAAAAGTATTAGTCTTCTTTGTCATCAGATGAACTTATTAGTAGCCACAGTACATTATATAGCCTTATATTATATAGCATTATGTATTATATTCCCCACAACAGCTTTCTCATAATACCTCAACAGTAAAAACCACAACCCTGGCAACACTGAGGATACGTTTAGATGTGTATCAACACAATTCATTGGGTGAGACATGGGGAAAAGGCTAATTCTATTTTACAAACTGACACTAATACACATTCACAAATACAGAAGCGTTGAAGGCAAAATTGTTAGCTCTCCTGTGAAATTTTGATTCTTTTTCAAATATTTCACAAGTGATGTTTAACGGAGCAAAGCTACAGAACAACTATTATCCAATAACTTGCCTAATTAACTGAATTAAGCCTTTAAATTGCACTTTAAAATTGATACTAGTATCTTGTAAATGACTAGAAAGATATTACGTTCTGTAATCATGGCAAAGGCCATGTTTAACAATGTTTAAACATGATGAAAAAAATCTTCTCTATGTTAAACAGCATTTGGGAAATATGAAAAAAATGAACATTTCACAGAATATAGAATAATATAGAATATATAATAATTGTGACTTCAACTGTAATTTTACCAAAATAATGTTGACACCTTAAGTTACATTATGCATACCAGTGTCCACAAAACCTAAAATAGAAAGCTAAATCTTTTTTTTTAAATGTATTGTCAAAACTACAGAGAAAAATAATGTGTATTTTGAGGGTCTGAAATTATTGACAGTTATTTTGTTCCTTTACTAAAATTTATTCATTTGTTAGAATTTTTTAATGCATTATCTGGGTCAAAAACAGACCAGGTCAGTTTAAAAGAGTTAAAAAAGAAAGCCGATTTCTGTCTACCTGGTGGTACTTCTTCAGGATGTTGTGCATCTCGGCCACATCCTCGCTGGTGATGATCTTGATGACATACCTCTTGTTGTATGAAGTGTGGAATCGAGCTCCACTGCGGCCCTGAGCGTCACTGGGTATTGGGGCCCTGCGAGTCAGAGAGTTCTGCCACGAGAGGAAAGAACAGTGAAGGATTTTACATTGCCAAGCCTGCATTAAACAGCCCCAGTGAAATAGTGAAAAGCCACTGGCACTTCTCCTAGACTGCAGTCTGCTGTGAGCCTGTACAGTCTGGCCTCTTCCTTTATTGAACCTCATCACAAGCTGAAACACGTTGGCACAATTTGCTCATTTGGATGGCAAAGCGTTCTGTCTTGCTTTTCTACAGCAGCAGAAAAAAAATGAGCCAGAACATTTAGCAGTTCAAAAAGACAGGAGTCAACGAGTTTGTTTTATAATGGCATTTTTTCTACCAGCAACAGCGCCTGAACTGAGATGCCATCTTCTGTAGAGCTGCCAAAAATGCAAGGTCTTTGTGGTTTACTGGAATAGGCGCACTTTTGTGTTGCTGTTGTACTGTTGCTGTGGGTTTCGTTTTTTATGATATTTACACGTTACAAATTTATCACTTTTCTTTGAGTAAGATTCAATCAAATTGACAAGATTTTATATGACCTGACAATGAAAATCCCCTTTGAAGTGACTGTATGTAAGCATTTTTGTTTGTATTAAAGATGCCATCGAGTTGTTTTTTTATATGCTAAATTGTTCTCTGATATCTTCACAGTAGGTATGTTGTCTTAGGTGAGTTCATTTAGAACCACAGCAATTACCCCTAGACAGAAAAGCTCAGTTTTTCCATATTTGAAACGGTCATGAATATTAATGAGCTCTGCTCTGACGCTCAAGCAGCTCAAGTCAGTACCTGACCCTCACACATACACAGCGTGATGTACTCAAAAATACACACATGCAAAATAATTATACTTCAGTTGTCGAAATATATTTTGTTACATTACAATATTTTCAACTGAAGTGGTAGACAGGTTTATTTTAGCGTGAGCGAAATGAAAGTTATCTCCTGAGTTGTGTTACGGATAAAATATTGGCAAAATTATAATTATATTTGACAAAAGAGACAAACAGAGATATATTTCGAGTTGTACATTGTGGTTTGAATGTATATGAAAACAGAGGCAGGAATTAATATCAACTTCTGCATAAACAGATGAGTTTTTGACGTTTATTGGCATCCTTTCACTTCAGAAAAAAATGAAAGAGCTGAGTGATTTGACACGATGGATAAACATACATTAATCACTTATATTCAGCACTCTATATGTGTCTGTTGGCTCAATGACAGACATTTTCAGCAAAGTTCACAATGTACCTGTTAAACTAACAAAAGATTACCAACCTTATGTCTCTTTGAGGGGCGCTGAATGATGCTGAATGATATGATTTATGATGCGCTCTGATGATGAGCTATGATTAGGTGAGATACTCAATGACTGGTTGCATTACTTGAGAGCTCTATAATGCCGGTGTCATTTTAAAAATAAGAGTCCCACATACATGTTAAGTATAATAAAAGCTTAGATACATTTAAAAATAAAGGTAACATTATTGTAAGGAAATGTTTTGGCCAATTAAACGGGCCTCCATATTAATGATCCTATGTGGATCGTCAGAGTTTTGTTCCGATTGGCCTGTTTTTGACCGGCATTTTACATTCACAGGATTTACATGAGAATGAGGAAACAACAAAGCTCATGGTATGTCATTTTAGTCTACTAAACTTATTATTCAACTATACCTATTGGTACTTCCAGATTTTCATTCTATGACACCTTTAAACTCTTTTTTTTATTGCCAATATGTAAACATACTGCAAAAGGAACTTTTAAATCGAGACATTCCCTGACCATCTAAACAAGATAAACGTTTATTGTCCTGAAATATGTTTTGTACATATACACTACGATATCTGCTGTTTGATACAAGTAACTATATACATATAATACATACAGCAACCCATCACTACTCTACCCACAATGCACAACAAATATGTCAAATCTTTATCTTTAAATCAATTATAAACTTTCTATTGAAGCTCAGAAATGTGAGAAAATGTAACTATTCTGAGTTAATAATAGGCAGCACGGTGGCGCAGTGGGTAGCACAATCGCCTCACAGCAAGAAGGTCGCTGGTTCGACCCCCGGCTGGGTCAGTTGGCATTTCTGTGTGGAGTTTGCATGTTCTCCCTGTGCTTGCATGGGTTTCCTCCGGGTGCTCCGGTTTCCCCCACAAATCCAAAGACATGCGCTATAGGTGAATTGGGTAGGCTAAATTGTGCGTAGTGAATGTGTGTGAATGGATGTTTTCGAGTCATGGGTTGCGGCTGGAAGGGCATTTGCTGCGTAAAACATATGCTGGATGAGTTGGCGGTTCATTCCGCTGTGGCGACCCCAGATTAATAAAGGGACTAAGCCGAAAAGAAAATGAATGAATGAATGAGGTAATAATAGATCAATTATTATTACTATTATAATGAACCGCAAAGGCTGAACAATATGCTTATTTATTTTACAGTCACAATGATGGGTCAACAGTAGCCTAAGTGTAGTATTGAGGTATTCTGGGAGATGTGCCAAATTCAATACACTATTTTGAGCATAATGCATTTTAACTTGATCTGAGCATGAAAGATGTGATGATCGGTGCAGAAACTAAAACCTGATATTATTGCAGTTTACTTGTAAAACCAAGAAACAAACCGTATAATGAGGACTTTATAGCTAGCATCAAATTTTGCAAATCAAATGTTGCAGACCTTTAACATCTCCCTTTGACATTAAATGTTGTTTCAATGATTTTAAGAACAAGTTACTGATAACTCAGACCTCAATCATTATTGATGGATTATGCAGTAAACAATTATACTGTACAATTATAACAAAAGTGAAGTCAGCTTGTGAACAGAGTAAAAGAAATGCTCATCCTGTGGCTCATTTCTATAGATGCTTGTTTCTGCCGCAGGATAAAATAATTGCAATTGCGAATTTATAGGTGTGCTCACACTTGGAAGCATTAGTTCAATTAAATGAAACTCTGGTACAAATGCTCTGTTAGTGCAGTACATCTGAGTAATTGTGAACAAACACAATCATTCAAATGCTAGTGCGTACCAAACAAAAGGACTGAGTCTTTTTAATATGCAAAAGCCCAAAAACATCTAAATGAACCAAAAACAGGCTAAGATGTGACCATATAAAGGACAGAATGTTTTTGTTTTTGTTTTTTTTTCATCATACTGTAAATGCAATGTTGCCCATTAGAGCTCAAAGCAAATACTGGGAAAAATTCTGTCCTCGCAGCAGATCTTTCTGTTCCTGTAGCTGTGTTGACACCTAAATACATTTTACAAGCTCTTCACAAGTTCTCAACTGATAAAAATTACAACTCACACACACAGATCCGGGTTGTAACAGATTATGTGTAATCTGCATTACATAATCAGATTACAAAAATCAAGTGCTTGCAATTACAGTGAAACAAATACCCTAGTAAATACCAAATACTTTACTTGTCATCAAACAGTTATTGTTTCATTGATTATATGATTACACGCTATTTACACAATGACAGAAAGCTGTTCACAATTGATTCATTCTTTCAATTATTTTTTCCTAGTAAACTTGCTGCTTATACACTACCTGACAAAAGTCTTGTCGTCGATCCCAGTTGCAAGAGCAACACATAACAACTTGACTTCTAGTTAATCATTTGGAAAAGTGGCAGAATTTTTCTGATGAATCATCTGTTGAACTGCATCCCAATCCTTACAAATACTGCAGAAGACCTATTGGAACCCGCATGGACCCAAGATTCTCACAGAAATCAGTCAAGTTTGGTGTAGGAAAAATTGATTGGGGTTTGATTTGGGGTTACATTTAGTATGGGGGATTGTGAGAGATCTGCAAAGTGGATGGCAACATCAACAGCCTGAGGTATCAAGACATTTGTGCTGCCCATTACATTACAAACCACAGGAGAGGGCAAATTCTTCAGCAGAATAGCACTCCTTCTCATACTTCAGCCTTCGCATCAAAGATCCTGAAAGAAAAGAAGCTCAAGGTGCTCCAGGATTGGCCAGCCCAGTCACCAGGCGTTAACATTATTGAGCATGTCTGGGGTAAGATGAAGGAGGAGGCATTGAAGATGAATCCAAAGAATCTTGATGAACTCTGAGAGTCCTGCAAGAACTCTTTCTTTGCCATTCCAGATGACTTTATTAATAAGTTTTTTGAGTCATTGCAGAGATTTATGGATGCCGTCCTCCAAGCTCATGGGAGTCACACAATATTAATTCTTTTTCCACTGCAGCATGACTTTATTTTCTATACTGTACATTATTTCTGTTAAGTGACAAGACTTTTGTCTAAGCAAAGTCAGACCTTACTGTCCTTATTAAATAATTAAAAATCAAGGCATGATCATATTTTATTTAGGTACCTTCTGATACCAAATGATCAACTAGAAGTCAAGTTATTATTTGCTGTTCCTAAAACTTGGATAGGCAACAAGACTTTTGTCAGGTAGAGTATACATTTGTGATTCTTTGTTTTTTGGGGGGGCTGAGAGGGGGAAGGATATGAAATCACATGCTTCCTAAATTACCAACAAGAAATTATGAAAAATAAACCACCATTTGTTCTATGATTACTTTAATTTTTTAAAATTCTAGTCAACCAATATAAATTTACTAAATCTGTTGTATCACGTCACTTAAAGCTGCAGCATGTAACTTTTTTAACATAATTAACTAAATGTATTTGAGTGTGCACATTATTAATCCATCTTCCAAACTATGTTTTTATCTAATGATCAATGACTATGATAAGCCAACAGCTAACAACAGTTTAAATTGGGACTATTTTAGATCTGTTCTGTTGATCTCTGTTGCAAAGTAGAACTGTTTGACTCCTCACTCGACATTATCATAAACAGAGAGAAGTGGCTACAGCTCCAAAGTTCTTCTGAGAAAAGCAAGCAGCACCAAACTAGCATATTGCATCGTATAATAAACCTTTACCTGCAGAAAACCCCACTTAGGTACCTGATATTCCTGATCATCAATGGAGAACCGCTCCCTCAGATTGCGGAAGACTAGGGGACAGTACTCCTTAAACTTAAAATGGCTTGGCATGTTCTCTCTTTAAAAGCAGAAAAAGGTACAAACGACAATAATGAACAAAAGCAAAGCAGTGAATATATGAAGTAAAACACCTTAAACATTACAGCTTATACACTATACATTGTTTAACAAATGGTAATAAAATATGACAAGTCAAACTGTGCAAGAACTAATACATCTTGACAATCTTAGATAACTTTGACAGAAAGGTACAGTAACAATATAAAATATAATACAAAATAATTCAGACAACTGTTAATATGGCAATATTTACACAACTATCAATAATTTGTTGGACCTTAATCACAGCCTGTAGTCTCTGCTCTAAACAGGCTTCATGCAAAAATTATCTTCAATATTGACTCGCTGCAGCAGCTTCTTCGGCTCCTGATTGTTTTTAGTCCACCAATGAAGAATGTTTGTGTATAAGTCTACTTTATTAAAGTTTACTTTATTTTCCTATCTTTATTAAAAAGAATATCAGTAGTAAAAGAATATCAAAATTTATATCTGGTGTTTGAATTCTTGGTTTGACTGAACATCTAAATGATCACCCGAAGTCCTTGTTTACACCTGGTATTAAGATGAGATTTTGTTGATCCGATCATAAGCAGATTACAGGTATAAATAGGCCTAAAACATTTTGAGCTCGTCAACTTTTTCCAGAGGTAGTTTAAAATGCATTCATTTGATCGTCGTGTGATCAAATGTGTTTCTCTTAAACATTACAGGATGTGTTGGTGAAACACATGGTGGCCAGGTGGGTTTAAACTTTGCCATCGATAATCCTAAATTTATCAGGCAAAGAAATAGAAAAAAGCAAATGTTCTCTTGACCAGGTCTTATTCTAACACAAACTTGCAACGTTTGACATTTATGCAGTGTTTCCCCTACCATTATATTAGGGGGGCGCCCCACCCTCCCAACGGCTTTCCCCGCCCCCCTTAAATTCAAGTTAATTTTATTTTATATACAGAGCCAGATCACAACTTCTTTTAATAAACAAGCTAAATAAAGAAGCTGCCATTTTCTGCTGTATGGGAACGAGAGTGCACGCGCCACACCTGACAGAACAGAAGGCGCACGTGCGCTCCTGTATAGTATGCATAGCCTACAACAGCCACAACACATGTAAATGATGCGTGGGGGCGTGAGCGATCGATGCGCTCGCGTCACAGCAGCTAAAATATATACAGATACGTTGCGACCTCTGTTTACAGTTTATTGGCGCGACTCGCGCTAGTGATGTTCTGTTTGTTGCAAATGCAACCATTGTATTTCCAGTGTATTGAGCTGCTGTGATCGATCCCCCTTATCTAGTGTCATCCAACCTAATGACCTCTCCCGGAAGTTCCGCAAATCTCCTGCTAATTTATACCGGCACCCGTGATCCCCAAAAATGAGTTAAAATACCCGGAAATCATGGCGACGATAGTAAACGAGCAAGAGAACAGATCGTGAGAGACGCAGTGATCGTCTAAGCATTACATTTGTTAGGTTAGGTCAATGGTTGGAGACTAGCATATTTATATGGTCCTGCATGTATTTAGGCCTTTTTACATAACAATTGAAAGTGTTGTGTTTTTGACAATAATGTAAGTTCAATAATAGCTGGCTGGAATTATTAGATAAATAAAACTTAATTTATTTTATAACAAGACCATTTAATAATATAACTTCTTGTAATATACTTATTGCAATAAACACTTTATAGGCCTAATTCCTTTTAGTAAAGAAATATTAGATTTATAGGTGTGCATTTTAACTTCTTATGCATCAAATGTGTGCTCCAAACTTTTTCTTGATTGAGACATGTTGAATTCTTCTTTCATCATTGGCATTGTTTGTAATTTTTCTTACAAATTTTTATATCTGTGTTTTATTATTTTCAGTGGCGGTTCATTCTGCTGTGGTGACCCTTGATAAGACCCTTCGGCACTAAGCCGAAGACTTAGACCCTTCGGCACTAAGCCAAAGTCAAATAAATGGATGAATTATTTTCTGTAAAGCTGCTTCTGGCCATGACACGTTCATACCTAAATGGTTATAAGAGAAAGGATTATATGCAGCATCCTTAATTTATTCTCTTAGGTAAGGCAAGATCTTCTCTTAAGGTTCATACTTAAGAGGGAAAATGTGCTTAATGCATTATAAAGCTTGAAGCATTAGAATCGATACTCAGTATCAGCCGATCATCATGAAAAGGAATCGGTACTCGAAATCCTGATTGGAGCATCCCTAGCTTTGACCCAACTTGGCTGTCAGAGCGACAATACTCCCACTGGCTGTACAAGACTGATCTTAGTAAATAAGTCAGTAAATACACCTTTAGGAAAAAGAAGTATAAGTAAAGGTCAAGTATAAAAGTATACTTTATTTACCAAGTATACTAATATTAATGTACTAGTAGTGTACTTGAAATGTTCTTTCAGAAGCCCAGAAAGATACATTGCAGTGACAAAAGCTGCACACTTTGTGGATAAAAAAAAGATATAAAAATAAATGTAAATTTTTAGCTTGTACAATTGTACAGTTCAAATAATTGTTCAGTTATTTACTGCTGTCATTAAAAGACACAAATTAACACCATGACTCCTTGGGTCAGTGTCAGTCTGAACAGTCGCGCCGTGCCACACCCCCAATACCCCCTCGGAGCCCACCCCCCCAGGACTGCAAACCTCAACCTCTTAAATACACTCATACACTCTAAAATACATAGCAGAATAATAAATTGTATGTTGCCTCTGTATTTTCCTGAAGTGATGTGGAAAAAAAACTAACAATATACCTAAAAATCAAACACTTAAAGGGATAGTTCACCCAATAAATGTACATTTACTCACCATTTACGCTCTCTTGAGTTGTTCCAAACTTTTATGGGATTTTTTCTTCTTTTGATAACAAAAGTTTTGAACTCAAAATTTGTGTTTTTGAAAAAAGCTGAAAATCACTGACTTCCATTGTGGGGAAAAATAAATACTATATATGTCAACGGTTACTGGTTTCCAACATTTTTCAAAATATACTATTTTATGTTTAACAGAAGAAGAAAAAAACTTATAAAGGTTTTAAAGTAGTAAAAGGTGAGTAAATGATGACAGAAGTTTCATTTTTGAGTGAACTATCTCTTTAAATTTGTCTGAAATCTACAGCTATATATTTCAGGTTTTCTTTTGCAAAAATAAACTGATATTTGACTTAAATTATAACTTTAAAATAAATAATAAAAAATATATAGCTTTCATGTGAATCTTTGTTCTCATGTATAAAATCCTTATTGTGCTGTTAATCATTTATATTATGCAAAGCAACATACAGGGACATTACTTCAGTCACCAAAACATTGGTTGACTGCTCAGTTCATATGATGGAAATGCCTGATCCCTTTCATAAATTTAATGATTTTATCCATAAAGACACTGTAAATCCATAATTCCATAATTCTGTCAATATTGAATGATTTTAAATGTATAAAGTAATGCATGCTATGAATAATTTTAATGCACATCAAAAAGTAGTATATGTAATTGATTTAACTGCTTTAACATTTACTTAATGTTTTTCAATTTTTACTTTTAATTTTAGTCAGTGTTTAGTGTAAAAGATTAAATTAAAAGAAATTAAATTAATTAGTTCGGAAATTAAAAATTTCGAAGTCCATTCCAAAGGGAGATATTCAGGGGTTGTTTAGGTTTAAAAATATATATATATATATATATCTTTTAAGAACTACAACCGTATGATGTCTCAAAATGGCCTAGATGGAAAATCTGAATGGTTAAGCAGGGGCAACAATATTGTAACTACGGTAATATATATTGCTACAATTTTAACATTTCTGTGGAAATTGGCTCAGATTGATTATATTGGGAAATATTTGATATTCCTATTTTCAAACACGAGTAAGAACACATTTCATTGTTTAAATATTTAATAATAATGATATTAGTTGATCTATGATGGGTGCCGCCATGTTAGTCTGCGCTGCAGTGGAGAGCTTAAAACTGCCGGATTTAAAACATGTAAATTCATCAAAAATTCCCTCAAACTCAATTCAGGCAACTGTTTAACTTGGAGAAGAATAAAGAAAACATCCTAGTTACCTAAACAGGATGTATCTGCTGTGAATAACACATTGTCACATTGTTATCTGTAAAATGATCATTATTGCCATCTCATAGACATTAAAGTGTACTATACAAACTATAAATAAATAAATGTTATAATTTATATAATGTTTTGTTTTATAGTACATATATGTGTGTGCATGACAGCAACCTGTAACGATTCACCTGACTCAAGATGCGATACGATTCACGATACTAATCTCACAATACACGATTTTGTCACAATGTTTTAACATAATTATTTGAGACAAACTTAACCCTTTACCTGCCCCACCAAAACAAAACGCTTTGATTGCATTTCTTAATTCCTAAAATCGCTAGTTAACACACTCAATGGATTTTTTTTATATCAGCCTCTACCAAATGGTTGATATGTCGGTTTATGGTAAAAGTACCGGACTTAATACATATACTATGAAAAATCTGAAAATATGAAGTGTAAGACCAATTTATTTTAAAGGGCACCAATTTTAACCATTTTTCAAGATTTTATATAAATCCTTTGTGTCTCCAGAATGTGTCTATAAAGTTTCAGTTCAAAATACCCATCAGATTATTTATTATACCTTTTTAAATCTGGGAAACGGGAGCTGTTTTAACCAAGTAGCTGTTTTTGTTGCCTGTGCCTTTAATGCTAATGAGCTGGTTCTCCTCGCCCACCGTTCCCATGTGCTTGTCACAGCCATAGCCTTCACTTAGACAAACAGCTCAGTGACGGACAAGAATAAAGCAGATCTCCCTTACTATAGTATAGAACTTTCACAACGGTTATTTGATGTGTTTGTTGTGGAGTTCATTTAAGCCTTTCTGAAGCTATGAGTCATTCACAATGTCGTTATAAAGTTCGCTCGGGTGCAAACACACACACACACACACACACACACACACACACACACA
>CAIGQW010000532.1:6038589-6067344 GCA_903798125.1 Danio choprae
CACACACACACACACACACACACACACACACACGTTAGCTTTGCACTGTTTTTGCAGGGCAAATGTGACAGGGTACACGTAAATATCCACTGCTGTATGGACATCGTTATGTTAATGTACAAAATAAACCTGATTTAAGTCCACAAACCGGGATTGAAGCGTCTTCTTTCATAATTGTATTGACGCTATGCGGCTGTGGTGATGAATTACGTAGCAACTTTACTGTCTTTATAACAAACATGCACCGTTTTAAAAACGTTTTAAACTTGTAAAACTCATTCTTGATCACATTTGATGATGATTAATGATCACAACGAGCTAAATAAATCTTTTAACCCCAGTTGCTTTTTGCGCACATTCTGTCTTGTTGATATTATTATACGCGTTACTACGGAGACATGATAATATGCGGCTGTCAATCAATTCGGTGGGCGAGGAAACCGCACTCCTACGCCAAGTTGCGGTCGCCCTCAAAATGGGAGGGATTTGGATCCTATTTTAACGTCAGGAAATTTTTAAAAAAAGAGACTTGCCTTTATATCACCCCAATATGACAAGACACACTATACCTACACACAGTTCTGTCCAAACAGCTTACAAACGAGGATTTTCATCTTTAAACAATATTCAAATGATTATTCTTTTGAATATTAAATCATCTTTTTTTTTTTTCTTTTTTTTTTTTTAAGTATGCCATGAAATATTTTTAGATTTTCATTTAACATGCTTTCTTGTTTTTTTTGTTTTTTTTGTTTTTTTTTACAATAAAACCAAAATTAAGTGTAAATAATTAAACCAAAATCACGTTTTTTGTTTTGTTTTTTGTGAACCAACAATGTTGTGTGTAAGCCGTTATTTTTTAACAGTTTTAACAGTCATTATTTAAAACAGTAAAAACATGGTCAAGCGTTTGGTAGAGCGGCAATCAAAGGGTTAAGGTGAACAAGTGCCCTTTCATTTTTCTCAAATGCTGCAAAAAAAAATTTTACAAAATAAAATATTTTCTGCAATTACAAAATTTCAATTTTAAAACAAAAAGAGTGAATAATACAATCTAAAGAAGACTCTTTAATATAAACGAACTAAAACTTTGACTGTGCAGCTACATTACAAATTTAAAACTAATTCCAAATCAAAAATGAACAATACAAATTAAAGAAGGCTCTTTAATACAAAAACTAAAAATCCGACTGTTCTGGGATTTGACATTTTTTTTAAAGTAATATAGGAGTATATATGTTTTCTGGCATAAGTTGGGATCTTTGCACATTTACAATGTTCCCTGCTGATGGAAAAAACTCTTTTACTGAGGACTGAGATGGCTGGTGTGGAGAGAAAAGCCTTTCCTAAACCAGAGAGCAGGGTGTACAAAGGTGATCAATAACCCCCTCTGCTCCTGGGGACTGGCCAGTGGCATAAACTACTGATTATAATATATAACATAATAAGCAAATTACTAAAAGATGCATAAACTGAATTAAAAAACGAGAGGGGGGAAAAGGAATAATCTACTACCTGGTTCTGTAACAGCGCAACTTTCTCTTTCAGTCTGAAAAACATCTTTACACTTTCGCTATGAAAACACTGGTGCACCGTGTGATCTCCATAATGTTAGCACTCGTCGGAGCATGCGGAGATGCCAATCCTCCGGTCTGTGTGGTTTGGCCTATTAATAACTTTTTTTGCGTATAGACGTCTGTGACAGTAGTTTTTCACTGTGCTGCATCATATTTGTTGTTCTGTTAGTGTAAGTAAATGTCTTTTTGCAGTATTTGCACACAATTTGTGTTTGTCTGGCACACCTCACCGATGTCATTTTAGTCTACCGCCCCACCTCTTGCGCACCGCTGATGTGCAGGTAAAGCGAGTTTGTGCCTGTAAACACAGCGCCCTCTTCGGTTCCAAATATGTATCATGATTTTTTCAACACTTCTACCAATTTGAATTGAATATTTGAATATAGTTATTTAACTGAAAACACTTGATAAGTTTTGATCTTTTACAAGTAATGTGTTTGTCTTTCTCTGGCTCCATGGAACAGAGGGAACTTGCTGCTTAGGCAAGGCATGTGTCTCTGTTTGCCAATCACAATGCACTCAGACAGCTAACTAACCACAACACATTTCATATTTTGGTAGGTGGGCTAACAGACCTTTTTACAGAGGAATTGAACACCAGAAGCACCCTTCGAAGCAATGTATCGCTTTTTCCGGTTTTGCTAGCAGTCGCAGAAACATGACAGCCTCAGGACATTGGATGACATTCTCACTGTCAACTTTGCCATAATTTGGACAAGAAGATGTTGTTCGCTTGTTGAATGTGTAAAACTGACGTGGCCTAAATAAAACAGCATTTAAAAGATTAAACAACCGATCTGCAGAATTTGTGCAGAAAATGTGTCTTACACAAAGCGTTTGCTACTTGAGGTTACAGTAAGGTGCGCAGCCAACCGCATAAGATCTGCTCATTCAAGCCATTCGTAAGCAAGATTAACTAGGCTATTTAACATCCAGCAGGATTAGTTTTATGTTAGTAGTTGTCCATAAGCTGTGCTAACCCCCTCCTTCCTTTGTATGCAGGGTCAGATATAGTGAACGGCGAGGTAGTTGTACAGGCGAGTTGCTATCGGTCAATGCGAAAGAACGAGGAGCCCCATAAATTACAGGCTGCTTAATGCTCGTAAGGTTTACTTAAGTCTGGAAACATACTTTAGCTCCTACTCGCTGAAAATATAAAAGGTATTCGTTGTTGTGTTCAGTGTTTGTATACGATTCTATTAAAAGCATTTCAGTTTTCCACTATCCGCTTAATTTTCAAATGTTAAAGTTGCAAATGTCTTCAAAACAGTCAGTCTGTAGCGAATAGGGTGTGTTTCCAGATCTTCAGGTTAAAGTTAGCTCATGTTCCAGTTCATTTTGTTCCTCCGCTTTGAATTTTTTATTATTTATTTCAAGAACAGCAAATAACATTTTACAATACAAAAAATAAACATGCCAGGGGGTAACTATAAATTAAATACAAATATACAAAATGTACATATGTAATAATTAAATAAATACATTATAGAGTTCACACATTTTTAAAGTGGGTTGGGCTTTCTTGTTTAAAGAGTCTCTGATACTGAAGCATATTTCAGTCATCAATACCTTAAAATTTGGTTTCTTATAAGTAAATTTACATTTATGAATATGAGGATAGACAGTAAAGCCAAAAAGTACATTTTCCCATAATGATGAAAGAGGTTTTGAACTGAAAATTGTTACTCACCCCATAAGTTGACTGAGTATGTACAATGCCAAAATTAGTGTAAAACTGTCTCCTCATATTCATTACAAAATACAATTTACATCAATCCCACTTTAAATTTTTTGTAAATAATGTTTTGTGGAGACGTTTATAGGATATTTCTTTAATTTTATGTCTAACATAATATTTCTGTGGTAACAGCCACACTTTCTTTCCAGCAAATCAATTCACCCTTTAATAAAGACATCCATTAAAGTTGGATATACTGTAAGGCACAGTAATTGTTTCATTTTGGTAAAGAGTATGAATAGCTCTATTATTACTCTTGGTATTTACTGTAAAACAAATTTTGCCAACATAAGATTTAGTAATATCAAAAGACGATGTATCAGAAGGAGAGTCTTGATTAATATCTCTAAATAACATACGGGTCTCTAAAGGAATTGAACCATTAACAGTTGAAAACTCGTTGGGTTATTGAGATTTTGTAATGAGAAAGGAATTCATTGTAAGAAAAGTATACCATCTTTATTATATAACTGATTAACCAAATAATTTTGTTGTCAAGCCAATTATTTTTTTACAAAAAAAGAGATTTGCGTTTGTATAAATTGTCTATTATTCCAAATGAAATAGCGATGTGGGGAGAAATTATGCTTATATATTAATGATCATGATAGGAGCACTTGTTTGTGGAAGGCAGATAACTTAACTGGAATTTTGTCTATAAATACACATCAAAATAAAACTAAAACCACCAGTATTTGATAAAACATGATGATCTCCGCTTTGAACTGCATACGGCACATAAACGTACTCTCGCATATAGCTTGAAACGAAGGACATTCATCCGTCTAATTAATTTTACCCATGATTTCCTCTGTCCTTCGTCTTTCGGGAAATCGTGGAAATTGAGGTAAGGGTGTCATTTTTTTGAGTTGGAGCAGCCGGGAACGCTGCAATAACAGCGACGAGACGACTGTGACACTCTTTCTTACATAGTTTCATTAAAACCGGATGTTGTGATACGGTGTTTCGCTTACTGGAACCAGGAAGTGTGATAAAGGCCTATTGAGCTGTTTGTGCCAGGCTGGAGAAAAGTGTCATGTAAATTATGTGAAAAATAATGCACTTTTCAAACAACCAAGCATCAGAGTATGTTCCAGTACATCCCCCCGAAACAAAATAAGGACTTTGTCAAAAAGCATAATAGGACGACCCCTTTAACATTTTTGGTTTATTATTTATATTTTTTGACTGTACAGTACAGCTGCTTTTCCACTATTGGGCCAACTGGTTCTCTTTCCTTAACCGTTCCGGTTTTTATTTTCCATTGTGGTGCTGATAAAACTGAGCTCTCTGGAATGTAATACAAATGCGTCAGTCATTGCCTTGGTAACGCAAGTGTAATGTGAACAGAAATATAGACAGAATCAGATATTTCTGTTTTGAGAAGTCCTTTTTTTATATTTAGTTTGTTCAATAAAAAAGTTGAGACCTTTTGTAGAGAAGTTTGCAATCATGCTGCGATGTTCCAGGCTCATGTGGAAACGCAACCAGAACCCGACTGTTCCACGAAAGTAAAAATGTGGCTTATGCAAAGTTTTTGAACGTATTTTTTCCAATATTAGAATGAAAAATCAGAACAAGCTCAAATATACATCCACCCATAGACCGTTCAATATCAGAAATGAGGTCGAAAGTGTACAAGAGACAGATTGAAATCAACGCGTCTCCCTCGCCTGCTTGTGAACTGATAAACCGAAATCCATCTTTATACCAGGAGTAAACAGAGCCTAAGCTCAGCAGTACCACCACAATTCAGTCTCTTACTTGTTGAAGAGGTGGTTGTCCACCTTAATCTTCGAGTTGGCTTTGAAGTCATCAGGCATCAGCATAACAGGAATCTGGATGTGTCTGAGTTCATTTATCTGAAAGAAAAGAACAGTAGCTGTTAAAATAAAAGAAACTGAGTTACTCAGATCTGCATAATTAAATAACATATAATACAATTCCATAAGAGCTGAGACATTTTAAAAATATCTTGATATTTGCTGCACAAGAGACTTCTGGAACTACTCCAATAGTATAAATCGCATTTTTTTTCTTATTCACTGAGACCTATCTGCAGTACAGGGGCCATTTCTCAAAATCTGCTGCACTGATGGACCGCGGCCAAGAAACAACTTCCTTTCACTAACAACAGCAGCAGTGAAAAACAGAGCTGTCTGCGCCAACAGGGTGAGCATTACTTATTTGTCTGGACTGTCAACTTCCTTTTTTATCATCCTAAATAATTTAATACACGTCAATGGACCTTTCATGGGCAATATCCACATGCATGACTACACAAACTCAAGACAAATGATTGATGCATAAGGTGCATATTCGACTACGGATAGTCATATTTCTGTTCAACATTGGGTTTTCATGTCTGTTTGTCCTACATGGTGGAATCCAAACTGGCTATTTTACACTCGCTTTCCATCATATAAACACACACACACACACACACACACACAAACACACCAAACTATGACGTATTTTGTGTATGCATAGAGTTATTTTGAGCATCTTCCTGTGCCTCCATCTGTCCCTGCTCTATCGGAGGTGTCCTCCTGTCTATTAACAAACACTTCTATGAAGTAAGATGCACTTTGTGGTGTAAAATGATGACAAACGTGATGTTAAGAATAAGCTTTAAGCAGAAATGCTGATTTATGGTACTGTTAACATATTTGGGGGAAATTGTAGCCTTGGAATGTAAGGTGTGAACTTTCACTGTCTAATGCTCCACTATAATAATACAACAGAAATTTAAAGCTGAACTGAAGTCTACGAAAAGATAAAGGAAAAGTGGAAAAAGCAAATGCAGGACTGGGGAAGAGGGCACGAGGTTCATGGAAAGCTGCAATTGAAACAGCAGTGGCTGAAATGGGAAAGGACAAGCCACGGTCAACCCGACAGAGCTGCGTGACACACAAACACAAACACGCACACACACCATCCGCTCATTTACACAGGATGTGACAGGTGATTCAGGGTAATAAACATATTTTGGCCCCAATGAATGTAAATTTCCATCCATTCAACCAATATATATATATTTTTATAAACCATATTATACACAAACGTACATATAAAACTTAAAAACATATCTTGTATTCAATTTCTTGTAGATATTATTATATTATATAATATATTGTTTAATTCAGATATACAAATCACATATAAAGTCAACCCAGGCTCATTGGAGACATGTGCCAAGGGCTACATTTTTGAGAACTCAGCAATATGTTCCTTAGGCTACGTCTGCTTGCAGTTTTTGTTTTCAAATCCACCAAAGGCCACCATGTATATTTTTGACAATCTCAAATACGTTACTGGGGCATGTTTTCTCATACGTGCTGTTTCTCGTAAATCCACCAGAGGCTGCTGTGAACATTTCTGCCAATTTCAATGTCCTTTTTGCAAGACAATCGGGTTATCCTGCATAATATATTAGCTTGCTATTGACTGACCCACAAAGCTCCTTCCCTAAACCCAATCAATAATGTTTTCAAAAGCAAACTAGAAGACAAAAGCCATCCCGAACATATGTTTTTCACACTGCTTTTTTTGGGTTTCATTTTACATGGTTTCTGGAACCATCTTTCACTGGACTCAAACCCTTGTCTGCTTCAAACCACATCTCAAGTCTGAAAAGCTTTCCATACGGAGTTAAGAGGTCATCAGTACCACACAAAATGCAGCCATATGTACCCCTGGGCACATATTTCTTGGTTCTCAAAAATGTAGCCATGCGCACATATTCCCAATGACCCTATGTTGTATAAAGTTTAAAGATACTCATCACACTCACACACTAACTCAACACGAGCAATTCCAGCATTATTGATGTGACATTTGCAGTAAAAACTCAAAGCATAAATTTACATATGCTTTCTATGTTAACATTATATTAAAACATCGCTAACCACAAATTTATGGGATCAGAAAAATATCAATCTGTAAACATTTTTTATATTTATAATGAGAAAAATAATCATGCATTATGGATGTGACCAAAAAAGTTAGCAAGTTTACAGTATACAACATACTTTGTAGAAATTCTGTGAATTAAACTGCACGACCCAAAAGAAATAATGCTAATCAAAAGGATAAGAGTTGGCTCACTATAGAACAAAAATTATTGATTTTATTTTATTTAACATTTTTGCATTTATGAGGGAAAAGCTTCATTATGGAGGTGACATCTCTCTATTTTGGATGTGACAGATGTGAAATTGCACTTGTGTGACTTTGGTAGGTCAAACATAATTGTTTAAAAACATTGACAGAGACATTTTGAGTATTTTTACAGTACTGTTACATACAAGCCTTCTTAAAAAACTTGGAAAGGGTTTCGCTATTTTGGTGAAAACTTAATTCTTTCCATGGCAAGGTTGACATTTGCTCAAATATAAAATAGAAAACATTTATTTATTAATTATGATGCATTCTATATACAAAAGATGCTATCAAATAATTTTTTGGAATCAAATGGGTTCAAATATTCTTTTTTATTATTTTGGCCTTTTTGCTTTTATTACGATAGGACAGTATTTTTTTGACAGCAAGTGAGAGATGGGCGGGATCGAGAAACGTGTATGTCAACACACAGACCACTACAGACGCACGTCTAACCATATCTATACTTTTATGTATACCATTTTATGTAAAATTTTTTAACATTATAAATGATCATGGGAAATAAAGAACTGTTAAAATACATAAATATATTTGGTAATAATGCTGATAACCATAACAAATGTGTCATGACCAAAAGCTAGATAATGTGCATTTAATAAAAACAAAACAAAGCTAGATATTATCATCCAATATCAGTGCATGCAAGCATCTTTACAAACATTGCAAATAAAAAAAATGTATTGATTATATTACAGTGGTGTTTATCTCCTAACAGAGACTGCACCTATCGATGTAATAATAACACACATATATAGATTGTATGTGTCGTAGTGTCTCCACACCCCCACCCCTTTTACACTCGGTTACATAATCAACATACAATTTCATTTGGACAAAGCCATCGAGATTAATCAAGCAAGAAACCAGCGGCTTTTCCGGCAGAGCAGGCCATGTGTTTTCCGAAAGCCACTCTGGAGCAGGGACACCGAGATCATTACAAGCGATTTCATACTTCTTTTTATTGCATTTCAAATCAGAGCTAAAATAATTCCATTACCAGGGCCGGTATTCTCAACAGACTAATATCTGTCAGCACATACGGCTTATCACCCGCTTTACATAACACAGCGCTACTACAAATTCACATCAAGGGCAACAGACAGCATCGTTCCTTCTGTGCTGGGGAAAAAAAGAGAGATACTGGCTGAGTGTGTCGTTTCAATTCAGGCAATTTCTCATTCTGGCTATTAGGGAAGTTTCTGCCACAATGGAGGAGGCCTTTATCTCCTTCACCTCAAGACTTAAGTTAAACCTCCAAGACTCTTACGTAATGGACATGAAGAAGCTCATCTGAGTCAGAGCTGAATGAAAGGAGGAAAAATCTAAAGGGAAGAAGAGGGGAGGAGGGCTGCGGATTAGATGAGAGAGAAGATTCAAGCCTATGAAAGATGGTGTGAAGGCATGAAGCGAGTGGCTCTATTGGCCTAAATGACAAAAATAGACCAAACCCTAGGCTATATTCCTGAACAATACATTCATGAGGTCAAAGATTTCATTGTCATGTAGTGCCAGTAACCCTTATTAGTATTTTCGAGTAAGATTAGATAGATTTTTTTAACCAATTGTTTTGTCAGGTAACCTAAAATTTGCTAAAAAAAAAAAAAAAAAAAAAAAAAATCACCTGTTGAACATTTAAAGGTGTGCGCTTGTTCTGTATATACTATTAAATTGTATCAAATTTTCATAACACTTTACCAAAACAATACACATACATGTACCAAGCAAAAAATAAATAAATAAATAAAATAATAATAATAATAATAATAATAATAATAATATATATATATATATATATAAATAAATAAAACAATTACATTTTTAATTAAAATATAAACTATTTTGTTCTGGTTTCTCCCTCTCTCTCCAATTCCAAAGCACAGACATGCAATACAAACACACAATTGTCACACACACACATGCACAGCAACGTGTTGTCAGTGCTGCCACACGATTTGCTACTGAAAAGATCCATTACATTTCTCAGTATAGTGTTAAGTAGCTCCTGAAGCAGGTAAACTTACTGTTCAGCTATTAGTAGAGATAATGCTGGCAAAAACTATTTAGAGACATGCTGACTCTCACACAAGCTTAAATCACTCTCTTTTTTTCTTAGATCCAATCTCAAGAAAATTTGGATAAAATGCGCAAGACAAAAACCCGACATTTATCTATATACAATGACTTTACATACAGTAATCATAGTAGGAGTTTAAAGGCCCATTAAAACTAAGCACGATAGCTATAAATGTAAACACGTATAATGATAAATATATTTGCATCCGCACTGAATTTGCATTACCCCTACCTGCAGATGTCCTCCGTGTGCTACTAGCGCATCTGACCAGTGAATATATATTTTAAAATGTATTAACCTAATCAAATGAATTCAACCACAGTAGTCAGTGTAGTAAAAACAACAAACTATTTTATCACCATTTTCAAAGGAGGCAACACAAATGCTGAAACTACCACTGGATACCAGCGGTGTGCTCCTTTTATTTTTATACTCCAATTTGATAGCCTGAATTGCCTAACTTCCATTCATGTTTTATTATTCTTTCCCAATGTATAACCAATTGTTTTGTAGATAGTCATTATCTTTAAATGATCTTTGAAAAGAGGGCACCAAACAGTGGTTCTCCACAATGATGTCAATGCATTCTGACTGCCTGTCAGGGTTTTATTGTTTATTAGCTGAGAAAAACATATTCTAAAAGTGATCCCAAAGATATTATTTCTCTACATCTTTGTTGTTATAGTTGTGCAGTTTTCACTTTTTTCATTTTTTTCTTAAAAAAGAAAAAGAAAATAAAGCTGCATACTATATATGCTTGCCAGAGCCTAAGAGCCCTATCATACACCCGGCGCAATAAGGCGCAAAACGTGTTTGCCCCGACTTGTTGCTATTTTCAGACCAGTGCAACCTTAATTTTTTTTTTTTTTCGTTTTCAGCCACATTGTTTAAATAGCAAATCCATTTGCACCACTTTGTGGACTCATGGGTGTTCCAGTCTAGAAAGGAGGTGTGTTAAGGCGCATTGTTGACGCGTTGCTATTTTGAGGAACTAAAATAGACTGTGCAATAGAGCAGCTGAAAGCAGGTCTAAAGTCCAGCACAGAGCGCGTTAGTTGTGCGCCTCGCTTACACATTGCTTAAAACATGAAGGATGTACAGCGATACGCAAATATCTTTACAAATGAAAATAAACAAAAGAATTTAAATATTATATATCATATATATATATATATATATATATATCTTAACTTTTTAAAGTTACTGTTGTCCATCATTTTGTAATAATTCAACAATCTGTAATCAAACAATGCATGCATGACCAAATCAGTCTGACTACGCCAAGCTATATCTGCGTGAAAATTATTTTTATATGCTAAATTAAGTAGAAATAAGGTGTAAATATATGTACAGAGCAGTCTCTAAGGCTAATGAGAAAAATTGTATGTGCATTTAAACAACCTCTCCATTCCAGAGCTGTATGTTGAAGGGGAAAAGTGGATAGCAGTTTTATGATGTCAGCTTTGGATACTCTGAGGAGCAACATTTGTGAGTATTATTCCCACAATGGGATAAAACAATTTTGTTTACAGCCCACGCAACTCATTAGCCATAAGTGATGTCTTCAGTTGGCTGTCAGTGTTTGAGAGGAATCTCTCAGTTAAATGTACGGTTTCCAAAATATGCCAGAATATGGCAAATTCTGGATGAATAAATCATACTATGGTCAGTTAACATTTAACCGCAAACTCTGTATAATGAATGTGAATGAATGTTCATATCATCTACAGAAGCTCAGGTGTCTTCACAACAAACTATATAAATAAACTATGGTATGGTAATTGCAAGTTTCATTAATTCATTACACTGAACATGCTTGTTAACTGAGCACTATAAATATCTCTACATTAGTCCATTAATTGATCTTAGTTATGTTCTACAAAATATAACCAGCAATTCTGAGATTTACAGTGAGTAAAATAAGTATTGAACCGAATGAGTCACCATTTTTCTCAGAAAACATATTTCTCAAGGCACTGTTGACTTTCACCAGATGTCGATAACAACCAAAGTAAACCATCCATACAAAGAAAACAAAACTAATTAGTTTACAAATTAAGTTGCGTGTAATAAAATGAAATGAAACGAGTAAAAAGTATTGAACGCATGAAGAAAGGCAGGCATGGAAAGCCCAGACGGCAGACAAAATCTCTCAGTTTTTAGAAAGCAATAATGTAAATGAATATTAGGTGCGATAATATTGATATTACAATACTAGGTGGACATTTCAGCAAGAATAATCCCAAACACAGCCAAGGAAACTCTCAACTGCTTTCAGAGAAAGAAAATAAAGCTGCTAGATTGGCCAATCCGTCAAGATTTGAAAACTCCGATAGAGTCTGGGGTAAAAAAATCCCAACTGAGCAATGCATGCAATTCCATTCTTCATACAAAAAAAAGGCATCTTGAAGCTCTCATTACCAAAAAAGCCTTTTATACAAAGCATTTCAGTAGTTTAGTACTTTCTCCTTGTGTCATTCCATTGTTATTTTTTCATGGGTTTTTTCTAAATTCTGAGTCAAAGTCATGTCAACAGCTCCTTTAGAAATGTATTTACCAGGAAAAATCATGCCGCGTTCAACACTTATTTTACCCACTGAAGGGGCCACGCAAATGTGATTATGATCATCTTATGAATAATGTAACATTTGACATATGACACAATTTTTCCAGATGGTTTGGATAGCTCTATTTGCAAAAAACATCATTACTTTAGATTGATTGGGATGGGAGTGAATCTGCATAAAATATAATAAACAAATTACAAGCATAGATAAATACAATACAGCAGAGATAAAAAGTGAAATTAAAAGTGCTTCAGTGGCCTTTTTTCGTGACTATTGTGAATACGCACATTGCGATATCAATGCCGAAACAATACGCTGTGCATCCGAGAGCTTCTTTAGAAGAATCCATAAAACAATAAGCTTTTGACATTGTGATGTATAAATTACACTGTACACATATATTGCAACTCCACACAGCACAAAGACAGCAAATAATAGTTCCATGCACCTCCTCACATATGAGCATTAGCAGAGCAGCAAACGGCTCCCAGACACCGCTGTCCAGATTCCCAGGGGACCAATTAAAGCTTTGTCAGATACCTGGAAATCTTCCATTCCCACAGAAAAAATACCATGTTGTTTCAGGTAAAAAAAAAAAAAAAAAAAAAAAAAAAACGGTTGGTGCTAATCTAAATCTAAACACTTAAACATTTTTTCTTGCCATTAATTATGAAAGAATATGCATGATAAGTGAACAGAAAAGATTGAGAATTTCACCAGAAAGACAATTAGTGCATTCTTGTAGTTTCTTGATTTTTGTGCAAGCATTATTTGCTGGCGAGGGACGAAGGATCAGAGATCTAAATGCTGTCTGCAGTCTGTATAGTTAGTCATTCAGAGTCTTCAACACCACGACTGAGTGCCAAAGCCTCTCATCTCAGCAAACACTTGCTTTGCTTGCTGACACAATTATTTCACTGATTCTCGGGTACTTGAGTAGCACAAACAGGCCTCAAAACAAAACAGTTCAACAGCCTTTTTTCATAATCCACTGTTCCCCATTGCTCGGTTATAATCTCCTGCTCCTTCCATATCTTCCTTTCCTATTAATTATGAATCAACACCCATTAGATGCATAAATAACGTGTCAAATGAAACATAAATATTGACAATTGTAGCATTCACGTCAAGGAATTAATGAACTGACACAACATGATGCTTGATTTGAAGCACCATCTGTTGAGTTTGCACCACCATCAGACAGAAAATGTAACTGTTAATGTAATAATCATATTACGCATATCACACATATTACAGCCAGCCATTTTGTTCTGGACCTACCTAAAATCAGAGAATATATTTCTTTGAGTGCGAGTGCTTTTTTTTCCCATTCTTACAGGTTATGGGTTTAACATTTGCCTCATTCTATAGGGATATCTGTTCATCCAAACTGTCATTTAAGGTATTTATTTTTCATTAAAAATCACAGAAATCAAAATATTAAATCAGGGTTTTTCCTGGCACAAAATGAGGTGGAGCTGGTATGCATGCCCATCATGACACTTTTACTATTTGAATCAAACACATTCAACATTATTCTTGTAATCATATGAAAAAAACATTATCTTATTTAAAAAGGCTGACATGAAATGTAATTAAATACATCAATAGTACTTGAGCATCACTTGGGGTCCATCTGTAGCCATGACTGTCTGCCTGATTTTTGTCAAAGGGCGGAGGTGGTACAAAATTGAATTCTTTTTTGAGGAAAAAAAAAACCTGCAAATGTTTTCTTTTGCTGTGATTGAAAATCAGGGTTATTCCACCAAATATAATTTTGTTGCTTAAAAAATTACATATGCATCTCTGTAAATGTGGAATTTCTTTGTTATTTTGACCAACTGTCAGTTTAAAAATGCTGACTATGTTTTTATTTTGGGTAGTAAATTTGATCTGTCTATTACAGAATAAAGCAAAAATGTAATTCGACTCAAGGACTATAAATCTTTCAATTCAGAAGACTGACCATTTTCAAGCAGTCTCTTGATATTTTTCCTAACATTATACAACATTTATATATTTATTGAAGATATCTGGATACATTACTTACATATTGTAGTCTGTTACTGATTACTGACAAATTACAAGAACCATTGACTGTCATGCAATAACTTATTTTAAGTCTGAATGTATTGTTCAGCTTTATTCTTTAATGTATTCAGTATTTTTTTTGTTTAAATTTGACCTAATTTATTTTTAAAAGTGGTGATACGATGGCTCAGTGGTTAGCACTGTCACCTCACAGCAAGAAGGTCGCTGGCTCGAGTCCCGGCTGTTTCTGTGTGACGTTTACATGTTCTCCTCATGTTCGTGCGGGTTTCCTCTGGGTGCTCCGGTTTTCCCCACAGTCCCAAGACATGCAGTACAGGTGAATTTAATAAACTAAATTGGCCGTAGTGTAATAAGTGTGTATGGATGTTTCCCAGATACTGAGTTGCAGCTGGAAGGGCAACCGCTTTGTAAAACATATGCTGGGGAAGTTGGCAGTTCATTCTGCTGTGGTGACCTTGATGAATAAAGGGACTAAGCCAAAGGAAAATTAATGAATATTTTTAAAACTGTTACCCAAATTGGAAGCATGAATAGCTAATTATGGCACACAATTGGGAATAAATAATCTGTACATTATGAGTAGGCGAATGCTGTTATGTAGTCTAAATAAGTACGCATTTTATTAGCATTTCAAAAATGCCAATAACTCACTGAGCATTCTATAACATCATATCATCTAACGAATGCTACAATTTTCTAATCTGAATATGTAATCCAGATTACATGTAATCAGATTCTACACAGATACATTTCTTTTTATATTTTAATCATTTTAATTTACAGCTTTTAAAAAAATAGTTATAAACAGGTGTTTTGGTTATAGTGCGTAACAATATTAAAACGTTTTTTCCACATAAAATCAAAATAAAGATTACAGTTAGGTACAACGTGGAATTGTTGCACTGTTCAAAACTTGTACGGCTCGTTTTGTCCTAGATCTCAATGTTTCTTTGTAACCAAGTCACGCATGGTCAAATATGTTTAGAGTCGTGGAATGACGTCAAGGCTACAGTTAGAGTAATCGAGAAAACTGTCACTATTTTATTTAAAAATAAATCTTTATTTTACAATCAATGGTTCAATAATGGAATAATACATGTTAGCCAGCTCTTTAATGAGGAAGGTCTACTGCTAAGATACACAGAATTTCTCACAAAATACAAAATTCCAATAACTCCTAAAGAGTTTGCAATAACTATAGGTGCTATTCCTTCTGGATTATACATGCTTTTAAAAACAATACAGTATCACTAGGACCGATACCATTCCAGAAACGATTAATACACCTATTGGTGAAATTTGTTTTGCTATAAAGAAAAAGAAAAACTACAAAATAAGAGCTCTGTTCCTCGAAAATACTGTCTCTACCCCTTATATTTATCACAAATATTATTTTACAGGGGCGACGCGGTGGTGCAGTGGGTAGCACAATCGCCTCACAGCAAGAAGGTCGCTGGTTTGTACCTCGGCTGGTTCAGTTGGTATTTCTGTGTGGAGTTTGCATGTTCTCCCCGTGTTGGCGTGGGTTTTTGGGTGAATTGGGTAGGCTAAATTGTCCATAGTGTATGTGTGTGAATGAGTGTGTGTGGATGTTTCCCAGTGATGGGTTGCGACTGGAAGGGCATCCGCTGCGTAAAACATATGCTGGATAAGTTGGCGGTACAGAATTTTAAAGTAATTATTTTTGATACAAATTTTAATGCCTGCTTTATAATAAACTTTATTCTATTTTTATGTATATTTTATATTTATGAATGTAAATGTTCAAATTGCAAGCCCATTTTTGTAGCATTTATGCATGAGATAAAAAATTACTTACAATTCCAGATTCACTTAACAAAAAAGCAATCAAAACGTATACAATTTTCACGACCTTTAATATATTTATGTATATTTTATTAGATCTCTAAATCGCTGTCATCTCTTTATTTTGCCCTCTTCGCTCTCAATTTCTTTATCTATTATATCTAACCTGCGATTAAATAACCTACTGATATTTCTTTGTTTTTTGTTTTGATTTATGTAGTTTTTTGCTCTAATTTTTTCTTATTGGTACCATTGTAAAAAATCTAATGATTATTATTGTTAATGATGTGTACCAAATGTATCTGTTATACAATAAATGTTTATACAAAAAAAACACGTGCCTTCAATCGGCTCAGAGACGGAGCACCGCGGCTGTTATTAAGCTGTAGGAAAACGAAGCCCTTACCGAGTGGTTCACTCCCCACATCAAGACGCTGAGTAGCGGGTCGCTGGCCCGAAACAGCTTCACCTTCTGAGACACGAAATGCTTCTTCTTCTTCTTGGTGGCGATGGATGCAGCGAGGCTGCTGGCTGCAGAGGCCATGTTTAACGCCAGGCAGGCTCGGATGAATGAAATCCCTCTCTGCGCGTGGCACTATGGCGATGTCTTGACACAAGCTGTTCACGATCAGCAGCGCCCCGCCGGATCTCGACACGCTCTTCGTCCCGTTCGTTATTCAGTGCATCGCGTTCACGCATCCCTCTGCAAACGCGCAGCGGAAGAATGATGAAAACTCTCGGAAAACCACCAACTCACACCAGCTAACCGCTAGCTGTCATTGACGTTAGCTTGAAGGTTACAGTTGGCTGGGATGTGTGCGCTACCAGCTCATTCACACACACACTTCTGCAAAACTAAATCGGCAAAGGATCCCAGAAGCTCAAATGAACGATATCCTTGTCCATCGTGTGATTAAATGTCAAATTTGACCAGATTCGGTATGCAGATATTTCACACCAGTCCTCTACAAAAAGGTGTGTCGCCTCATTTAAATCATGGCGAAAACCGTTAATAACAGGCGTAGCTTCCGTTCGAACCCCTCCAAGCGTTCGCAACTAGTAAAAAAAACAGCTAAATAGGAAACAACTATTGTCCTGAAAAAGTCAAGTCCTGATAAAGCCAGGGCATCAGCCGTCCACTGCGCCTGTATGCAGCAGCTGGACCAGGCTTTACTGCCTCTCTGACAGCTCTGCTTTAGCTCAACTCAGCACGTTGACACATAAATCTTGTGTTTCACGTAACGCTATTGGCCCGGCGCCACTCGCGCGTACATGCGGCTACAGCATGATGAAATCCGAGAGGTCCTATTGGCTCCGGCATCTCAATATTAGGTGTTGGTCAGTAATCTAAATCATCTCATGGTCAGTCTGAGGCGATAATTTTTTTCCCCTCTGTTTCGGTAATCGAAGTCTACACATAACACGTCGCCGAGGACGTAAAACCAAACAATTCTATAGGCTACCACGTACCTGCGGCGTAAAACAGCGTAGGTGGATTTAATCATAATGTTGGATTATCGGCGCATCTAAAAAGTCACATGCATGCTATATTTTAAGTACAACGAGTATTTTGTGCGCATATAGATAAAGGCATAAATGTAAGGAAACCAAAATAGTTTAACCTAAATCTAATTAATTTTAAGTGCGCTAATTAATTTTCACTTATTACAAACATGTTCATATATTCCTAAATAGACCTGTATTTTATTTAAACACATGTTGTACACTGATTCCCATGAGAGGACTCATATCAGCAGCCTAATGAAATATTTATATTGAGCGGGTCGCCTCATGGGGGCAGACATGTTTTAGCTATCTCGGTAGCCTTGTATAATAATTAAACCTGATGGCACATCGAGGCTTTTTGCAATGACATTAGTAAATGAAACTATTTTAGTTTTGTTCCACAAAGGTAGCAGTAGCCTAATTATAGCTGATGCAGCATAAACAAACTGAGTACACCTATTTACTGGTACTGCACGTTTATTCTGTCTTTCTTTTTAGGTTTGTGTTTCTAATAGTCTAAACAAAAACACATAGCCTTGCTGGTTTAAAGGGACAGTTTCCCCAAAAAATTAAAGGTTGGTTGTACTTTACCTCAAGATGGACTTACACTTATTTATAATAATCCTCCTATATAGTTGTATAGCTTGCCAGACTGTATTAACATGTTCCTACTGTCACACTGTTAGATCTCAGTGGTCACAATGTCAAACCGTACAACAATCAAGATGCACCAAACACGAACAAGCAAGAAGTCTCATCTGGAGTATGATGTCATCCATCTGTGACACGTTCAGTAACCTATATATTCTGAAATGGTACCTCATAGCAACATGTACAACGTGTAGCTTTACTTTTGTTCATAATATGTCTTGATAATAAAATAAAAACACAACAAAAAATATTCCTTTACAGTGTTTTGAAGTTGTCTCACTTATTGTGTCATCAGGTTTGATGCTTAAGGCCATCAAAGATGCAAGTATTTTTCTTCATTAGAACATTAAAGAAGATTTTTAGCTGCAACTGTAGTGGTTCATAAAATGTAATAAAGTTAATAAATAGTTAGCAAAAACATCATTAATGTTTCTGATGCACAATGATGTAGCAATAATGACATAAATTCTTATGATCTGATTGCTGTTTGCTGATCTGATGCACAGGTCGATCTACCATTTGGATGAACAAAGCAACAAGCATCTTCCTTTTGTAAACAAACAGCATAAGCTCATCATCATTTATGAGTTTGTTTCCAAAGGCTGTAAATTGAAGGTCATGTTGAAAATAATTTCAGTTTCTTGCACAAGCCAATTATTTTGCTTCATAAGACTTCAATGTACGGTCTGGAGCCACAGGTATTAATTTAGTTTTGCCTGTAGTTTTTTGAATAATGTGTTTATAAAAGCAGTAATGCAATGCACAGTTGTCACAGATTTCAACTGTCTAATTAAGTTGGAGAGTACACATCTGCCTCTACGCTCAAATAAAGGTTTGCTGTTAATTCAAACTACTTATTTAAAATGAGCTGAAACAACACAATTCTTGAGTTTTTTTGTGACAATTTAATTATGTTCAATCCACCTAAATTGGTAAAAAAAGAATAATAAGTAAACTTAATTCCTTCATGTTTACCCATTCATTCATTCGTTTTCTTTTCAGTCCCTTTATTAATTAGGGGTCGCCACAGCGGAATGAACCGCCAACTTATCCAGCATATGTTTTACGCAGCGGATGCCCTTCCAGCTGCAACCCATCACTGGAAAACACCCATACACTCTCATTCATACACATACACTACGGACAATTTATAGTGCATGTCTTTGGACTTGTGGGGTAAACCGGAGCACTTGGAGGAAACCCACGCGAACATGGGGAGACCATGCAAACTCCACACAGAAATGCCAACTGACCCAGCCGAGGCTCGAACCAGCGACCTTCTTGCTGTGAGGCGACAGTGGTAACCACTGCACCACCACGTCACTCCTGTAAAATAATATTTGAGATAAATTAATGCCTTGCCAACATTGGGACACGTTTGCATGACCAAAATAAGTGAGGAAGACTTTCAACATTCATCTGAAAAAGAAGCAATTTGTATCAAGTTCTGATCCAAATCTTTTCTTTTAAGTTTTTGATAGGGTAAATGTTATGTAACCACCGGCCGCCCCATGTTTACCCAACACAAATCAAATCTGTGGAACCCAGCATTTTTTTACAGTGTAGAAACAAAATGAGACAAAAGGATTGGCATTATTTAATGCTGCACAGAAACAACACTAGTCCGCCACACAACATAGAAAATAGATAGCAAGAGTAGCAGGTGCAAAGCAGAAACAACAAAAATGAATAAAGCTAACAATGAGTTGGAAAGTGTCAGAGAAAAGTATGACTTGTAGTACTGGGTAAGCAGTACACTTTAAGTTCTGATTTAAATTCAGAAAACGTTATCCTGCCAGTGGCAAAGAGGTCCATAGGAGCAATGACAGAAAATGACCTATTGCCCACTGAAGGAGCCATGACAGATTATATCTAGGTGCAGTCAGAAGATTACACCCTGAAGATCGAAACGATTGAGATGGAACGTAAGGCAAAAGTAAATCAGCAAGGAGCAAGGCCACTGAGTAATTTAAAGGCAGGCAGAAGAATTTTATAAATAATGTGAGATGACAGGTATAGCCAGTGAAGGTTAAATGAGACAGGGGTGGTATGAGCCGATTCCTTAGTGTGGGTTAATATTCTTGCAGTAGAATTTATCTAAGAGAGAAATTGAGTGCACTAGTAAAAAAAAAACATTGAAGTTGTCTGCAATGTAATAAACAGGTGCACAAACTATATTACTGGGCTATACGGCAAAGGTGAAGAAATGCTATTTTGAAAAGTATATTTAAGTAAGGACCCAGAGTCAGTGAAGGATCAAGAGTGATGCCCAAATTACAAACAATGGCTGATGGAAAATATGTTCGGCATCAAGATTAAAGCAGAGAACATTAGTTATATTTTCTATTTGTCAGAGTTGGGAGACCAGTAATTAAAATTTCAGACTTGCTCAAATTAAAACTTATATAATTGGAATTTAGCCATGTCTTTAACTCATTGACACACATAGATAACGATGTGGTTTGATGGATAGAACCTGGACGGCAAGCAGTATATATCTGATTATCATCAGCATAATAGTGACAATGTAAACCATGATGATGAATAATATGTCCAAGAGGCATACTAATAAACATTAATGGGCCTAGTACAGAGCCCTGGGGAACACCCTGTCAAAGTAGAGCAGTGGGGGACTTATAATTGTGCATAGCAATGTAGTATTGTCTATCAGTAAGATAGAACCAAGATAATGCAGCACCTATAGGACATCTGGCAAGACAGCAGTAACTAGTGACAGACCGTATCAAGTGCTGAGCTGAGGCCGAGTAATAGGAGAATGGTAAGAGATCATTGATAACCTTTACTAAAGCAGTTTCAGTACTGTGATGTAAATGGAAACCATACTGAAATATGTCAAACTAGATAGAGATTGAATTGTAAAGCACAAATGGTAAATGTTTGACTTTCAATGTGTAGGAATAGAGCACTGTATGAAAAAAAACAATATTACTTATCAACTATCCCTTTTAGAGGTGATGCGGTGGCGCAGTGGGAAGCACAATCGCCTCACAGCAAGAAGGTCGCTGGTTCGAGCCTCGGCTGGGTCAGTTGGCATTTCTGTGTGGAGTTTGCATGTTCTCCTTGTGTTCGCGTGGGTTTCCTCCGGGTGCTCCGGTTTCCCCCACAAGTCCAAAGACATGCACTGTAGGTGAGTTGGGTAAGCTAAATTGTCCATAGTGTATGTGTGTGAATGAGTGTGTATGGATGTTTCCCAGTGATGGGTTGCGGCTGGAAGGGTATCCGATGCGTAAAACATATGCTGGATAAGTTGGCGGTTCATTCCACTGTGGCGACCCCAGTATAATAAAGGGACTAAGCCGAAAAGAAAATGAATGAATTAATATCCCTTTTAGATACTAGAGACAATCACCCAGTCAATCCGATCAAACATTTGAAATAGCAAACAAAACTATTGCCTCACAGTGGCGCAGTGGGTAGCACGTTCGCCTCACAGCAAGAAGGTTGCTGGTTCGAGCCTCGGCTGGGTCAGTTGGCATTTCTGTGTGGAGTTTGCATGTTCTCCCTGTGTTGGCGTGGGTTTCCTCCGGGTGCTCCGGTTTCCCCCACAAGTCCAAAGACATGCGGTACAGGTGAATTGGGTAGACTAAATTGTCCCTAGTGTATGAGTGTGAATGGGTGTGTATGGATGTTTCCCAGAGATGGGTTGCAGCTGGAAGGGCATCCGCTGCGTAAAACATATGCTGGATAAGTTGGTGGTTCGTTCCGCTGTGGCGACCCCAGATTAATAAAAGGGACTAAGCCGAAAAGAAAATGAATGTATGAAACAAAACTATTCCTTGCTTTCTCCCAAATGCTCATCTGTCTGTGTTCTGCTGCCCTCTTTAGGCATTAGGATGCCATTATTCTCAATGACTCCTGACAGCTACTCAATATTACGTAAATGAAATATTATCTAGATGCAATACTATTTGCGTTTCTGCAGAACAGTTTTGATGACCAATACTCATTTACAGGGATCGACTAAACCATTTTATCAGGTCTTTAAAAAGACACAATTACAAAATTAAATGTGACACATTATTACAATTTGTTTTGGATTTATAATAATTAATGTGGCTCATTTTGGCTCCCTGTGCGTCTACAGAACAGCTAGTTCCCCGTGGTCATTGTTTGAAGGCTCCTCCAACAGTCTCAGTGGGTGATGTTTGTTCAAATCTCACGCATCTTTGCTCCAGTTTCCTCACTGCGAGAGCAGCCGCACGCTGATAAACACGCGCGAATTTAAAGCTCTGCGACATAAACTCGCCACATGCTGCAACAAATCTGACATACCTTTGAAATTTAGCTACAGCTTTTGGATTATCGGAGTTTTCGGAGAAGTTATGCTATTTTCCCAGACCGTCGCAACGGCTTCAAAATGAACCCTCATTGCGCGCGCTGTGGAAAAATCGTCTACGCAACAGAGAAAGTGAACTGTCTGGATAAGGTATATTCTCTCACTTTTCTTAAAAACATATTAAGTGTTGTGTATCGCGATATTTTATAAATATCTATTCCTATCATATAACTCGTTGGATTAAGCTTTCAATGTTTTACAGTATTGGCACAAAGGATGCTTCCATTGTGAGGTGTGTAAAATGACTCTCAACATGAACAACTACAAGGGATATGAGAAGAAGCCCTACTGCAACGCGTATGTTGTTGACAAACATTCTAGTTAATTAACTTTGTTTATTGGAATTTGCTGTCTATTGGAAATTGTTGACTTCAATGTTTAGCCTACCAATAACCTGAAATGTATTTTTTTTATTACTTGAATACACTCTTAAGGTTATTTATTGGCATTGATGGTTCCACATCGAGCCTTTAATACCCATTAAACATTTTCATGCTGCAAAAGATGGACAATGTTAATGTATCTCCTGTCTCCAAAAAGGCACTACCCAAAACAGACCTTTACTATAGTGGCAGACACTCCTGAAAACCTTCGACTCAGACAACAAAGTGAGCTCCAAAGTCAGGTAAGATCAATTGCTCATTGTGTTGCACCTTTTTCATGATAAAGGAATATTTTGAGCATGATATTTAAAATCTGAAGTTGGCATATCCAGGGTGGGAATGTTATTTGTTGCTGTTATATATCGTTCAAAGGGAAATCGTGAGACAATCGCTCATGGTTTCGTCCGAGCGAGTGTTTTGTTTGCCAGAGAGGGACTGGGTGTGATACTTTGAGGTCAGCATGGAGAAAAGCAAGGCAGCTGTCGGCTCCATGGTGCACTGGCTGATCCCCTCGGTGTCTCCACCTGGCATCACAAAAGATGCTGCCAAGTCCATTCTGAGGCCGACCTAATCCTGGCATGATAACAAAAAAAACGATTTTTCTTAAGGATCGGTCAGCATGCTTCGAAAATGTTTTGTGCACTTGACTACACAACACTGCACCTATTGCAGGAACTCATATTTTGTGTTTCTCCTAGACCAAGGCTGCATTTCACATAAAAAATAAAGATATCTTAAAATAAACGAAAATAAACAATTTCATCATGATACTTTAATCTGAAAAACCATATCAATCATGTGGTAAAGTCTTTTTCTTGTTTTTTAGGTGAAATACAGAAAGGATTTCGAACAGAGCAAGGGTCGGGGCCTCAAATTTGTCCTGGATACTCCTGAACTACAGAGACTGAGGAAGGCCCAGGATCAGATCAGTAATGTATGCTTGAAAATTAATAAAAAAAGAAAGAAAAGGAAATTAGGCAAATGGAAGTGTTGGGGGTGGGATGCAAATGAACATATGATTAGTTAGTGTAGTGGTTTTCAGGTATTCAAACTGAAGTCCTGGGACCCACAAGTTTTAGGGGTCTGTGGAAATGTTTGGAGAAAAAGCATAAAAATGATACAAATAAATAAGAACTTAACCAAGAAAATATAAATGTATAACAAATATAAAATGCTAACTATTATGATAAAAACTGATACATAAATTACATTAATGAATAAAAAAAAAAAAACTTGATTTAACACAATTAAATACTAAAAACAGAGTAATGTAATAAACACTAAATATTTTTCTATGCACAATGATGGTCATATTTGGGGGTCTCCCCAAGGCTATAAAGAAAGACTAATATTGTAAAATATTTCAGGTTTTCTATTTGAATACTGTAAAATAACATAACATGTATTCCTATGAAGGCAAAGCTGAATTACATCAGCATTAATCCTTCAGAAATCATACTTATATGTACATGAAACGGGTGACATCTCTTTTCTTACAGGCAAAGTATCATAAGGACTTTGAGGTGTCAGGTCTGCAAGGGGTCACTCAGGGAATGTGTGGGACATATGTGGTGCGATCTCAGACGACGCCAAACAATGAGACTGTGGCAAATAGCACACACAAGGCTGTCCATCAGTACATTATGGAGATGGATCGAAGACCTGGTGTTATCGTGGGTAAGTTCTCTACACACACATATAGTACACCCCATCCACCTTTTTTCTACTGCAATGAATTAGGGGTAACTCTGCTAAACTGTTAACAGTTAGTGAATTAGATCAAACTAACACTTATTAGAATTAACAAATTACTTCAGCAGACCATAAACAAACCCAAAACGAGTCTTTGAATACTACTGTATTGTACTGTAGGAAATATGAATTAAAGAATAATTCTGAGTGAACTCAATAGAGCTTTGGCAAGAAATATGATTGTGATACTAATGTCACGTTTTTACGATGGATAAAAATAAAGCACAAAGTCAAACGTACCTCTCACTCAGTTTTCAATATGTATGTGGATTATCTGCAGCACATCCTTATTATTTATAATTGATTTGTTTCAGTTCTTTCAATGGAAGTTCCCCAAACCAGAAGTGCAAACCATAATTTGAAACACAGTCACAAAGGATAAACAGCAACTAAAACAGCACACTTTAATATTATTATTATCATCATTTTTTTTTAGCACCTGTTCTTCCTGGTGCATACTATCCCAGCAGCCACAGCCATGGACACAGCTACATGCATCAGACCAGCATGCATTCACTGAGGTCAATGCAGCTGAGGTCCCAGCAGATGAGCATGGTGAGTCCATTCCTCACGTTTCTTTTAAATTAAAGTGATTATATATATATATATATAGCCCCTTTTCATAAGATGTTAAATAAATCTCTGAAGTCCCCAGACTGAGTCTGTGAATCTTCAGCTCAAAGTACACCACCGATTATTTCTTAAAACTTGTTAAATGTAACCCAGTTTGGGTGTGATCAAGAACGTAGTTTTTGTGTCATTTTAAATGCAAATAAGCTGCTGCTTTCCAGAAGAGAGTAAAGCCTTTTACTAGCTATTTTAAATGTGTGTGTGTGTGTGTGTGTGTGTGTATATACCAATATATATACACCTTGGTACACACCAAGCCAACGGCAAACAACTAAAACAGACAAAACCCAACTGTGTTGTCGGCTCACGTCTGGTTCCGTCTGGACCAAAAAGCTGCGTGTGATTACACCAAATGGATAGCAGCCGACTGATTCAAGAGCACGTGTTCTGCACCTGCATGGGGGAACGTGTCTTTCCTCACCACGGAGGGCAGTAGTTTGTAGAAGGTCAGCATAGAAGATTATCTGATTTCACTGATTCAACATGACTAATAATCCCACAACTGCGCTATCAACTCACAGGATTTATTTCAAACCCTCGATTTAATTTTTGAAGTTTGGAGTAAAAACATATTATTAAATGTGATATTTTCATGAGTTTTCAGATGTAGCAGCAACATAGAGCCTTATTTCACCGAGTACCCACACAAACATCGGTCATTATTGCAGAACGATTATCTTTGATTAAATCATCTTAATTCACGATTAAATCATCTGCGATTATGAATGTGATTGTGTAACTTGTCAGTAAACTACGACTCTGTGTTACAAATGCTACTCTATCTGAAATAACTTGCTGGAGATTTCCTGCTAATTACAAAATTTGATTAATGTGGGTGGTTGTGGATGGAAACGTGCAGATTAAGAAGCGTTAATATGGAGCAAAATCCTTTTCCTACATCACAAGGAGAGCAAAATCTGAATTGCATTTTTTCCCTTCATGCTTGCATAAAAAAACAGTTTACCAAAACAAAGATACTGAGTTGCCCTTTTTCATGTTTTCTGCATTGGTAGATGCAACCGGTACCCAATTATAGCATTTCATGCAGAATAAAAAAAATCACATTGTAAGGATATTTGACTTTTAACAATGCATTCAGTAATGTAAATAACTATTAATGCACACACCTGGTCTGTAGACTGTGTACAGGGCTCTGTATGATTACATGGCGCAGGACTATGATGAGGTGTCATTTCGAGACGGGGACATCATTCAGAACGTGCAGCCGATCGATGAAGGCTGGATGTATGGTACAGTACAGCGGACGGGCAGATCAGGAATGCTGCCTGCCAACTATGTTGAGGGCATTCGCTAGGGTTCCTACTGCACATTTGAATCGGAATTGTTCATAGGCATCAAATGGTCACAGGTACAACTCTATTTTAATAGTGCTAATTGTGTTCATAATGTTATATTTTCTTTCATTTTGTTACTCTGCATTTTAAGTACAAGTGAATGTACATTACCTTTTGAAAGTGTGGGGTCTGTAGGATTTTTAATAAATAATAATAAAAAAAAGAATAAAAAAGAAAAAGTAATACCTTTATTAAATAACTGCTTTGTTAAATAAGATGTGTTGAATACGTTGTTCTTTTGAACTTTCAACTCATGGAATCCTGAAAAGAACAACCACCTCTTCCATTAAGGTTGATTTCAGGGGCATTTTTAACCCTAAAATGTCATTCAAAAATCTATTTTAAATATTGCCTAATTGTATCATCGTAATATTTTACTTAATGTACTGAAATGTAACAAATTGCATAAAATCAAATTCAACATCTAAAGTTTTTTTTAAATTTCACGTCAGTTTTGACAGGCTTAATAGATTTGTTTTAAGAATTTCCAACTCTGCAGTAAATTCTGATTAGGAATGACATTAATATCAAACGTTTCCTGGAAAATCATAAAAAAAAAAAAGTAATTTACTGTAAAATTGTAACAGTCTTTCATAATATTCTTTGCTGTTTTTCTGAGAGACTTCATCAAAAAAAAAATAAAAAAATCTTACAGTCCCCAAACGTTTAAATGGTAGTATGTAATGTAATGACAAGTTTTGTACTAATATTGTTTTTACTTGATAAATGTGACGCATACAAAATGTAAAGGATTGTAAAGAGGATTAAATATTAAAAATAGCATTATTTTTAACAGCATGTTGCCGGGTAAACATGAATATTTGTGTAAAATGTTCTGCACAATGTATATTAAATGTTCTACAAAAAACCCAGAATTTTCCTTCTACATTAAAACATAAATTTTTTAAAACACCATTCGTTCGTGCGATCAGAGAAAAATGAACGTTTATTAAATTGAATACTTTTTAATAAACATTCACACATTTAAAATTGGAGCAAAAGTTCAGCGTTTTCTAAACTGGCATCACCTACAGCATAAACTGAAGCATCTTCATCTCCCCTTCTTCGTTTTGGCAACCTTCTCCTTTCGTTTTTTCACATGCTTCGGCACTTTATTTTTTCTTTTCTCCCTCTGAGCTTCTTTAACCAATTTCTTTTGTTCCTGAAAAACACAGAAGTACAAACTTAATCTCATAACCACCGCACACAATTCATCAGCGCTGACATTTTCTCTACCTTTCTGTCGAGTTGCGCTTCAGTCTCCTCTCCGGATTTCTCCTCATCGTCTTCGTCCTCCTCTTCCTCAGAGCCTGAACTCTCGTCTTTTGTGGAGTCTTCCAGTATTGAGGGAACCTGTCAGATATAGTCAACATCTAATTTCTTATGGTCATGATGCTCGAGTTTGGCGACAGCTGTTGTTTTTATTCTTCATCTTAATCCTCCCACATGGCACGTAGGCAAAAAAATACTCCAAAGGGACTTCTGTAAAGACTTACTGGGTGCATTAAAAGCAAAAACAAAGTCTTGGCCACATAAGGTGTCTTAAACCTAACGCTTAATCAGTAGTACACCAAATGGTCCTTTTTAAAAACAAGATTTTCCTTACCGTTTGCACTCCAGAAAGGTCCTTTCTGAGGCCTGTTACCGTTTGATATAAAATCTGTAATGGAAAAGGTGAAATTTCAACCACTTTCATTAATTCAGACTGTTAGTTTGTTTGTTTGTGCTGGTGAGATGTACATTGTCAGTGTGTGTCTCTTCAGAAGACAAGTCCTCCTTTTTCTTCATCATTGTGTCCACGTCTCTCTCATAATGGGTGACTTCATTTAGAGTCCGGGGAATGTAGGCTTTCTTAAACACCTGTTTTGTGACAAGTCAAACATGTGAATTGTTAGATATGGTTCCGGCACCATTTTGTTTCCATAACTTTACTTTTTATAGGTTGTAAGCCTTTTTCTAAATCTCTTTGATGGAAATGTCAAATTTTCATATATTAATTCTTGGAATTGAAACAATTAAGTTACAAATATCTTCTAGTCTGACCATTAATGGACAGAATGATATTATTACTTTTTTATATTCATTCATTCATTCATTTTCATTTCGGCTTAGTCCCTTTATTAAT
>CAIGQW010000532.1:6097344-6112441 GCA_903798125.1 Danio choprae
TTACTCCTGTCTACACTTTTACACCACACAATACTCAGTATAACTCAAAAAAAATATATATATATATTAACATTGACATTGGGGTAAGTAATTAATAACATAATTATATTTTTTTGGTGAACTAACCCTTCAAAACCTCTCCTCAACAATCTAAATTATAAATTAATTAATTAATTAAAGTGGATGGATTAAACCACCGGATGTAAATGGGAATGTGTCTCCCTCATTAACTAGTGATCTAATCAACCAAAACACCTCAATAACAGCTCTAAACAGGCCACAGAAAGTTGTCATATTACGACTGCTGCAGTATCTATACAAATTTTTGTGTGCTCAAAAACTGTATTAATCTTAGATGGCTGGGATTTAAAAAGCTACATTCTTCCCACAAGCATCTCTTTTGAACTAAGTTCTGAGTTATACTGAGTATTGTGTGGTGTAAAAGTGTAGACAGGAGTAACACTGGCTTCAACTGACTGTTGAAGGCAGCTGTGGGAGTGCGATACTACAGTGAGAGGCCCGTCCCAGTGAGGGAGGGGGTGGTGCAGGGTGAGGGTGAGGAGAAAGATGAACGGCACATACGTGACAGCAAAGGAGGAGGGGAGGCAGAGATGGAGGAAAACACTTCGAGAAAATTGAAATGTGAGAAAAGTGTAGAGAGAGGACTGGAAAAGAAGAGTGGAGAAACTGGCCACATGTTCGCACAGGAGAAACTTGGAAGTGTGTGTGTTTTTTTCTTTTTTGCAGTGAAGAGAGGAACAGCAGGGGGGTTGGGTTGAGAGTCGAAGCAGGAAGTTGCTGTGACTCTTGTCTGCTGTACTCTTACCATGCGGCCCGACTGCAGTTTGTGGATGGGTGTGATCTCTGCTGGAGGGGGAGGGGAGGAAATCCCCCTCCCGGCTCCCACCATCCCAAACTCTGCTCATGTACTTGCAGTAGTCGGAAAAGTAAGGACGGAGGAGTCTGATTGTCCTGAATATTTCTCGGAGAGATGCACATATTCTGCAATGTGATTCATGTTTAGTGCTATTCACTGTGGAAATCAACAAGTTTCATGTGTGTCACAGACGGAAAAAGTTCTATTCTGCAAAATAAATATTCGCAGGGGAAAGTTGCATTACATTATCATTGTTAAAAGTGAGTGTATCAATCAAAACAAAGGCAAGAAAAAAAAGTGAAGAAAGTGCAACTCATAATATGGCAAAATAAGTCCACCCTCTAAATTAAGGAGCTAATCGCCAACTGGTAAAGTCATCTAGTTGCAATAGACAACTTTGTTGTCGATCCAATGACTAGTGTACAATGTTAAATACAGGTGTTAATGGTAAAGCTGTGACGATATGATGATATATATATATATATATATATATATATATATATATATATATATCGTATAGACAAAGTAAAAAGTCTATCATTTCATAATATGATCGTTTATTTTGTGGTGTCACAAAATGCATTGTTTACAGTAATAATATTTTCATTATTTTTATTATTAATTTTAGCATTATCATCAAACATTAATTTCATTTTTATGTCAGACCTGGGAACATTATTTTTAACATTTTTAACATTTTCACAAAAAATTCTAAATAAAGTGATAAATATGATCACATACAGTATGAATGAGTACATTTCTGAGTATATACTTCAAAATGTAAAAAGAAATTGACACTTTGTCAGTACAAAATCTGTTTAGTTCTATCACAAAATACAGTACAAGTACAAAAATAGACAAGAAATATCTTAATTGATGACCCATTTTTCAATGATATTGCAAAATTTCTATTATGTTGCTCTCATCTACATAAAGCTATATGCCGCTGGAAATGTACTCTATAAAAACAAATGGCTCTATCAGTGTGAATGGGTTGCAAGGCCTGATGTTAAAAATTGTTAACCAGTGATTATTCAATGAACCTACTGCATATAAGTTTAAATTGTCCTTGTCAAATAAATGAGTTACTTTCTTTTAAAAAGTGCATCCCTTGAGGATTTTATTTCCCACTGTGGAATAAATGGATATAGAGTGCGTGAAGTAGCTTCAATCCAGTTATCAGCCTCACCAATGCAGAATAAAGTGTTGCAAGCTGAGATAGCAATACAGCATAGATCCAGAGATTATCTGAGATTAATGAGCTGTTATTAGCCAAGCATCTCGGGACTAACTGAGAGGATCAGGCTTAAAGACAATAATTAATTACCCACTAATAACGACAGATGGGCATCACAGTTAAGCATATCATCATATGGTTCATAGAACTAATATAATGACAAATTATCTGACATACAGAAAATGAAACGCAGCAGGTAAATTAAATACAGCGAGAATAACTGAAGAGTTACATTTTATAAATTTGTGCAACTACTGACTATAACTATTTTCAGTTTTTTTAGATTTTAAATGTAATTTATTACTATGAGTGCTGAGCTGAATTTCCATCAATACTCCATTCTTCAGTTTTAAATGAGCTTTCAGAAGTTATTCTAATATGTTGTTCTGGTGCTTCAAAACTCCTGATTATTATAATTATATAATTACAATAAATATCATTTATATTTCAAACAAATCTATTTATTTAAAACAAATGTTTTGAAAATATTTACAGTTACTTTTTAATAATTAAATGCATTCAATGCATGCTTTCAATAATAATAATCAAAAAAAAAAAAACAGACAAACTTTTGAGCAGCAGTGTTTTTGGTCATAGAACACATTATTCTACTTCTGCAAAGTTATATTGTTGTGAAGGTTGCCAGAGTGTAGCAACTAGGCTGCAAAAGTATCTTGAGTGATTTTAACATGTTGCTTTTTGTTCTCGTTGAATGCATCCAGGTCCAAGTCAGCTATCTCCCTCCCAAGGTTGTATAATATTCATGTGCCACAATAATACTTAATGCTTAGGCTAATATACGTAGAACATAAAAAATTATGAGCATTAATAATAGGTGCTAGCCTTTATAAGCACGACAAATAGTTTTGGAAACATTATACGTGAAGGACAGATAGAAAAAAAGGAGGGCTGATGCTCCGATAGACACTGTCCAGGCTAGCACATGACCTCCTACATCTACAGGCTATAAAAGTGTCTTCGTTAATGGGAGTGTGGGGATTATATAGACCTTCCCTCCTACTGGGAACAGATAACGCTGGATAATGATGAGTCCATCTGCCCCTGACCATCACTCTCTTTACACACTCATACTTCAAGACGAACCAGCAGGATGACAGAAACCAGAATAAAATAGGCCCATTCATAGAAACTTTCAAGCGGTTATTAGCTCTGTTAAAACTAGTGTGTGGCCCAAACAGACAGCTGCCTTTTAAGGCCCCAAACACATCGAAAGATTTTTTTTTGATAAGAAGTGTCTTTTTAAAATAGTTTTCTATTGGCAATGAGCATTTTAAGAACTTTTAAGCGCCCCGTGCACCCTGCGTTCTAACCACCTGCTGCGCCTCTAGTTTTTGACGGAGTGCTCTGAGCGCCTGCAGTTGAAAAAAGTCATAGCCAACACCACACCATAGCATTTACCATAGCCAACAAAAAAGAACGTTTTCGAAACTGAAAAGCGTGTTAAGTGTGATCGGCCCCTAAAGCAGCTTTGAAATTGCTAATCAAAAAGAGCCCAATGGAAACATGTAAATTTCACAAAAAAAACTGATATATCGCAATAAACGTTTTGAAGGGTTTTCTTCAGTACTTCAGTAATAAAAACTCTGTTATTGTGATATTTCAGTGAATTTCTCATTGGCTTTAAAAAGAAAAACATGATGCATTTACATTAGTGCCGGGCAAAGATTAATTGCAATTAATCACATCCAAAATAAAATATGTGTGTATACACACAAACATAAAAACAAAACTATTTTGTTACATAGATATTTATATATAATTTATATATATTTTGTATTATATACACATACTTTATATCTAAATATAAATAAACATTTTCTCAAATATATGCATTCCTGTGTATATACATAATAAATACACACAGTACACACATATATATCTTGTAAAATCAAACTTTTATTTTGGATGCGATTAATCGCCATTCATTTTTGCCCAGCACTAATTTACATTTAATTCAGTTTTAGAGTTGCCATGTGGCATCTGGTTTGAGGTTAGCAAAATGCTGGAAAATGTCTGTTAAACTATTGTCAACTCTGTTAGTGGTTCAAAAAGTGTAACAATAAGATCAAATGTTCCCCATCACATTTGCATTATTTTGCATTTATAATGGATTCAGATTACTATAATTACATTTGTTGTGTATCCTTCCAGTTTAAGGAAAATGCTTGCAATACATACTACACACAAATATTGGGGAAAATTATACATGTATAATTAAACTGAACAACATTTATCTTTAATTCAATATTGAATGCAAAATATGCATATGCACTAACTAGCATTTCTCCTGCTTGCGCCATCTTGATTTGTTTTGCTGTTTTTGTTCAAATAGCAATGAATTCTAGGATGGCCCCACTAGGTTTGGGAGCAGAGCAATAAACTTCCTCAGTTCCCAAGGATAACCCCCATACTGCATGAATGTTCACAGCAGATTTATGCTTTCATTCAGAGCGCTCTTGACCATTTTGTTCCTCTTTTCGTTCATAAGTACACAGAGCGATGGAAAGTCTGACCCCCCCACCCCTCCCATCACCGCTCCACCAGAGAGAAAGTGGGGAACTTGTGCATTTCCTGTTTGGTGCGGTGGCTGGGAAGTTTAGGGAATGCTGAGCCATTCTTCTCCTTTGCTTCCTCTCCCCTGTTCTTCCCTGTCATCATCCTCCATCTTACAGGCTCTCCTCCATCTCACTTACTCTCATCTCCACACAAGCCTCCAGTCTCTTTTTCGCGTCTTGATCTACAACACCCTTTCGTGCCATCAATATAGACGTTCCCTACCAACATATACAAGCTAAGGACTTTTTTAATAAACTTAACAGAACAGTTCACCCAAAAATGTAAATTCAGTCATTATTCAAACCTACAGTCCAGGACTTCTGCTTCTGTTAAAATGATGTTTAGCAAAAGTGTCCAAAATGGTTCAGTGCTGTTCAGTATCTCACATCCTCCATATAATATGTTTCACAAATTCAAAAAGTCAAACAGCTTTTTCATAACATGACGGTAAGTGATGATTTTTTTAATTGAGGTTAAACAACACTTGCTGACTGTCCACTCAGCAACTTTACATGGACATACAATGATAGTTTTATTTACATTTTTTTACATTTAGTTTGCAATGTGTAGTAGTATGAAGTGAGAAAAGTCACAAAATATCATGAAAAATAGGGCTGCAGAAAATTTTGTTTCAGCATCAATATCGCAATGTGATCATTCACAATAGACACATCACAGGATATGCAATGTTGAGTCTGGCTTATAATTTATTATTCGCATGTGTTTTTGAGGCCTGTGACTGTATTATGATTTTAAATGCACTCAAGTGTAAGAAATTGTACCCTTTACAACTTTAATAGCGATGAATTTTACTGAATTGTTTTTATTTCTATTATTCAATTACTGTACCTGAATACTGTTAGACTCTGAAAATGATAAAATACTGCTTATATCAATTGCATGTTTTTCTGTATTGTATTTATGTATGCTGTGTAATGTTTAATAGATTTGATGCATATGCAATCCCCTAAAGAATCCTACCAATCATTATAAAATTATGAATTCTTTCCAAATAGAGATATTTAAGTCATCTTGTGAAGTTGTATTCATATCGCAATATGTATCGCAGATTAACAAAATATCGCAGTGTTAGATTTTTCCAATATCATGCAGCCCTAATGAAAAACTATTTAAAAATTGTGACTGAATTGTTACATGTAAAGCAGGTAAAGAAACTTCAATTTATAAGATGCTGGTTAGTTCAGAATGACACAATATTAGAACAACAACACGGTAAAAACACTGTAGAACAATGGTCTCAAGGTCTCTAGTAGTCTTGAACACCTTGATTTTTTGCATCTGCTGTGTTTGATTAGGGTTGGAGCAAAACTGTGCAGAGCTGCGGCCCTCCAGGAATCGAGTTTGAGACCTATGCTGTAGAATATTTACATTATTCCTTATAAATAGGTATATTTACATTTCAGTTCAGTATTTTGCGATCAAATATGCACTTCCAAGAAACAAATATATTATTAGTTTCTATAGTAATTGCAAAAATGCATGAATATGAAAAAAAAACATGCATTTTATACAGTAAAGGTACGGTAAACAAACCATTTACAGTATTTTAGCAGTATATGGGTCAAAGATTAAATAGGTTTTCAGCATGTCCAGCTTCATTTTATTAAATTCTTTCCTAAGAAAAATGCTGATTATCATTAGTCATTATTTTTATGATGATTGACAAAAACGTAATTTAGTGTAGCAATAGATTATAAACCAAAACATCTTTTCAGGCAAATTTTTCAAAGAATTCTAATTAAAATATCACAGTGCAGCCCCAAAATACTCATCCATTGTCACATTTAACCTTTAAACTTTCTAATTATCCTTTACACTACATTTTAATAATTTAATATATAACAAAATTGAATATGATCACTACAGTATGGAAAAATCATGATGCAGACACCAAAATAGTATGTCCTGTGTTTGACCCACATAACAACTAACAGTTGTTAAAAGAGTTTTTACTCCCCAATTTTGTTACTTTGGACAAAGAGTTCTGGGGTGCAGTGCGTAGCGCTGTCACCTCACAGCAAGAAGGTTGCTGGTTCGAGGCTCGGCTTGGTCAGTTGGCATTCCTGTGTGGAGTTTGCATGTTCTCCCCGTGTTTGCGAGGGTTTCCTCCGGGTTTCCGGGTTTCCCACACAAGTCCAAAGACATGCGCTATAGGTGAATTGGGTAAGCTAAAATTGTTCGTATTATATGTATGTGAATGAGAGTGTATGGGTGTTTCCCAGTGACAGGTTGCAGCTGGAAGGGCATCCACTGCATAAAACATATGCTGGATAAGTTGGCGGTTCATCCGCTGTGGTGACCCCTGATTAATAAAGGGACTAAGCCGAAAAGAAAATGAATGAATGAATAAAGAGTTCTGTTAATGGCCTGACATCTGAATTAAACACCTATGCTGCATCCTCTCACATGCACACATGAACAAACACACACAAGTTGGTATTGGAGGTTTACAGGGACTCTCCATAGTTGTAATGTATTTTATACAGTAAAAAAATTTGAATGTCAAAAGGCCTTGTTAAGTATGATTGTGAAGTGTTTTGAATTACAAGAACATAAGGCATGTCCTCCTAAACCACTGTAATAGAGTACAACTATGTTGTACCCATGTCATTATACAAAAAAACTCCCTGTAAACCTCCAAAGCCTGTACACACACAGAGAGAGATAAACACACAGAGAAGAGTCAGTAGTGTCAGGTGTCTTTTGCACATTTACCCATTTTAAGGTCTGGGCTAAACGCGTCACAGGGTCATGGAGCCACCGGTTCACAGGCACAGGATGAGGGACAGCGACCTCTGCTCATTCTGAAAGAAAGCAAAACAAAAACCAACACACCATTACTACACAGAAAGCAAACGTTACCCCACAAGAAAGCTGTGTACATAAGCCTAGTGCTACCTTTAAAAAAGCACACATTAATACACACACAAGAGTCAGACGATGCCGAGCCGCTGAGTAAGCATGAACATGAATGCGAGGTGTTTCCCCCTTTGGGATTAGAGAGAGAAATCCTCCAGGCTAAATCTAAAGAATTTATTCGAATTGTGATATTTTTGCTCTTTTTCTTAAGGTCTTAGTTATATTATTTAACAAAGACAAGCAATAAATCATCATGTAGTATGACTAGGCCCATGTGGAATCAGATTTGAACCAGCAGCCCATCATTGAGTCTATTTATTTACTCATCTGAATAGGTGTAAATATATATTTATTCTGTTTTTAAATTAAATTTAAATTAATGAAGGGGTGGCACAGTGGCTCAGTGGTTAGCACTGTCTCCTCACAGCAAGAAGGTCGCTGGTTCGAGTCCCGGCTGGGCCAGTGGGGTTGCGGGTGGAAGGGCATCCGCTGCGTAAAACATATGCTGGAATAGTTGGTGGTTTATTCCGCTGTGGCGACCTCTGAAATAGAGACTAAGCCAAAAGAAGATGAAATAATGAATATTAATGAATAATAATTTATTTACAAAACAGTTTGTAAAGTAATATTCTCTCTTTTAGTAGCTATATTATATGTAAAGTAATATTCTCTCTTTTAGTAGCTATATTATATGAGAGACTTGCTTTGTTTACCAAACAAGTGGATGTAATTGGATTTGCAATGTAATCCTTAAATAAAAGTTAAAAAGTGATTATTTTTTATTTCATGTAGTAAGATTTCAGTTACTATACTCTCAGAATTATTCCACATAAATATGCAGATTGTTTTTTAAAAAATTCTGTGCAAAAATAGCAAAAAAACTCAAGCGATTTTGTCTTTTTGAAATAAGTAGCTATCTTCCTAAAAATAATATTTCACACTTGGCAACACAAAATACAAAGCAATTATGATTAATCATAATTTCAGTTTTAGTTTTATCACTTTTTTTAGCAGTTTACTTAATTAGTCACCTAAATCATTTTAACCAAACAGGCTGATGTTAAATCAAATAAAAAGGATCATCAAATTGTATACTTTCATATTTCAGCAATATGTTGTGCAAGCGAGAACTGAAGCGAAAGTCCAAGTGCAGCCTGCATGTGCATTCAAAGGCAATTTCATTACCCTGCATTATATTCATAGCAGCTCCATGATGTGTGCATCATAGCACAGTATGAATCTCAACGATACCTTAAAAAACTGAAATCCGTAACCTGATGCATCCTGTGCATGCTGCTTTACTCTTGTGTCACGTTACCACAGTGTAATCGCAGCCTTTGCGATTTAAAAATAGTTTTACATTATTGCAATATTAGTGCAAATGCAATTAGCTCAGCCCTACTTCAAGCTAGCAACGGGAAGAGACGGCAACCTGAAAAGGCCACATGAGAAAGACTGACATCACACTTCGGATGCGCTGTAAGAACTGTAAAGGTAACAGGAGAGATCCAGCCCTGGGCCTCTTGTTCAGCTGGTAAACTGAAACGGCCTGCCATCACATAACACAAAGTCACACACACTGCCAAGTTTCCTTTCTGGTGAGCGCAGGAGGCTGTATGGAGCTTTACTACTGCATATCACAAGCGCTGCTATTAGACGAGCCGGGAACAAAAGCAGAAAGGAGAGCATGAGGATGAGAGTATAGATGACGTTATGGAGATGGATGGCAGGCAGATGGATGGAGCTTAGGGATGTCATGATGCACAAAACAGGCTTATTTCAAATTATCCAGTCAGGAAAAAAACATATGTTGGTTTGACAGCCTTTCACGTGATGGACACAAATAAAGTAGGTTAGAGTGCAATGGGTGGACATTTTACAGCAAAGTTAATGTGATGTGGCATGAAGCAGCATATGCGAGTAATACAAGTTGAGTTCATTGGATTGTTCTTTTTTCATTTTGGGATTTGGGTTTAAGCCTCAATAGTTTTTTTTAAAAATAAGTTATCCCCCCTCAAAGAGTTTTGGTTTGATTAAAAATGCTGTTGTAATTTTCTGTTTGTAGTTTATTTGATTATTTATACTTCTGCATCTCCACACACGTGTTGGATAGCCTCAAAAATCGTAACTACATGATGCAACACCACCGAGCACAAGGTCTGTGATTGGCTAGCTTGGTAGATGTAATGAGTGTGGGCGGGGCTGAGAGTGAGGCTGGTGATCCAAATGTCGAGTCCCACAGAAGAACACCAACTGGATACGTTGGTTTTGTGTTTATTTTGTAATTGAAGTAAATGAACATTTGCTGGTCCCGGTCTCTTTTTTTTTTGAATGTGTATTTGGACTACCGTTACAGTAGTTCACTCAAAAAAGGATGTTTGCTGTTTATTCAAGCTACTTATTTAAAAGGAGCTGAAACAACACAATTCAGAGTCATAATTTTTTATGTTAAAAAAAAAAATAATAATAATAATAATAAAAATAATAATAAAAACTAATAAGTTAACTTAATTCCTTCATATTGTCCCAACACAAGTTAATTGTGTGGAACCCAGTATTTTTTACAGTGTATCATACGCATTTTTGGTGTAAACCCAAAACATCGGCAGGAAACTCCACATAATGAAACATATTATAACCTCACTGCCAACTAGCATTTCACAAGTGTTATTGCCAAACCAGCACAGCAAGGCAAACGTATAAATACATGATTTCCACAAACATATTTAGCAGCACAGCAGCACAAAAATCAACACATAGACTGCTATCTGAAGGATCATGTGACATTTAATACTGGCGTGATGATGCTGAAAATTCAGCGGACAAAAAAATTTAATAAAATAAAAATCACACTTTAAACTATATTCAAACAAACATAATAAAAATAAGATAAAATATATTAATAAAAACTATAAGCAAAAATAAAATGGTAAAACATGGAAACAAGTTATTAAATGTAAGCAGGAAAAAAAATAAAGTCCTGCACATGTTGCTGGTGTATGATCTCTTAAGCAGGGAAAATGAACAGAAAGTGTGTGTGTGTGTGTCGCTCCTGCATCTGTGTTTGTGTGTGTGTGTGTGTGTGTGTGTGTGTGTGTGTGACAGGCACAGGCAAGTGTTGGACTGTGGGCAGGTGTTGGCTCATGGGGCTATCGCGTTCTGCTGGCTCCACACTACACACTGTTCCTGGATCACTTTCAGCATGTGTTTGTGTTGAGTGGGGGAGGTGTCCCAATAAAAGTGGGGATGGGGCTACAGCCATTCGACAACCAAAGGAGGAGGATTCCTGACAGGAGGAGACACCCTGAGATGGGGTCTGGTTAAACTGGTTCTGCTGCTCATCTCTTTCTCTCTCTCCTCCTAACAAACTCCATCTTGTTTCATCACAAACACTTCTGCTGTGGGTCCTGACCCAATTATGATGCGTGGTTTAAGTCCAAAATCTTAATGTGAATATTCATACTGCTATCAAATGGAGTATACAACTTTTTCAACACCTAATGAGGCTTGAAGTAAATTATTGGGGCAATTCCATTCAACTATAAACAGTAATGGTCAATAAACGTTGTTTCAGATATATACTAGTAATAATAATTAAGAAAAAACGTTACATTGAGATGACATTTGCTTCCTTTCTCAATCATTGATCAAACGCTAACTTAACACTTTAGGTGTTTTAGCATTATAAATATTCTGCCAATTTAGGAGAAAATGTCAAAAATTATGGATGCGTTTCCAGGAAATCTCTCTTGAAACATAAACATTTAACATTAGATTATAATATGTATATAAAAAGGTATCACAATTATCGCAGGAGTATTATGTTTTAGAACACTGCCAAGTCAGCTGAGAGTCCACAAATTCCACAAATTCAGGGTAAAAAACAAATTGGCGAATTTCTGTAAATCTATGATGCTCATGACATGTGATTTAATTAAGGTTCCAAAAAAGGACCATGCACACCCCTGTATTTGTAGATGGCACACAAATTCTTGTACGCCACCCTTATGAACACATGCGCACTTTGGTTACAATGACAAAAATACGAGGTGTTTACATGCATATTTCAATTCAAATCTGTGATAGCCACCTATGGTAATATGATTGCTGCGATTATGAGCTAAGTAACATTATTTAGATCAAAGTATTGTGTTTACATGAGGTTAAATTTAATTGCAATATTGCCAAGATTTCATTATCATCCCATTAAGACATATTCATTTTGCATGCATATTCATTTTCAAACCTTTATTTGAATATGGCTACATAATATTGGGCAATCACTGTGTGCATAGTTAATGAGCATGCTGACATCATCCTTAGCAATGAGGTCAACCCCGCCCTTACTTTACTCTTAAAGTAGTAGCCGTGTGAAATCAAAATTTACACTGTTTGTTTATTTTGATAAAGAACATTGTTACTTTTTAGGCGAACAATTAAACTGTGCAAGTTAATGCACTAAAAAAAGTTTGTTCAATAAAGTCTAATGATTTCTTTCTGTGTTTGCAGTTGCGGTCCTTCATTGTTGACATCAGTCTGATGGTTTCAGTCAAAAAAATGACTACTTCTGAGTTCTAAAACATTAAATATTCAAATCTCAAATATGAAAAGTAAGATGACTTTTTAAGACATACAAAAATAGAAAATCCAGTTAAAACCAGTATCAGTGTTGTACAACATGTTAGCTGGTTTCTAACTGGTTCAAGGTGGTTCAAAACTGAGAACTAGCTGGAGGACCAACTTGGACCAGCGTGATCATATTCAACTTCAGGCAGGCTTCAGCTGGATTTTCCAGCAGGTGAGGCAGCAGCGAGAGACCGAGACAAATCAAGAAATGTGCCTGAACCTCTGATAGGAATGGGTTAAGACAAGGGGTTAATGGGGAGGAGGAGGAGAGGAGCACATGAGGCTCTTGGCAAAGCAGCCCTCAGCTGTCACTCCAAACAGGTGGCCCTGACATGACCTTTGCCTTCTACTGCAGTGCACACAGCGACCATTTTGTGTCAGGAGCTTCAGCTAAAGCCATGACATCACAGCGAGAGGATGAACTCCTGTAACTTACAGTGTTTGATGCATGAGCTACTGGCTGTTATAACCCCCTAAGGAAGGGCCTAAAAACAGTTGATGATAGAGATGCACAGGGCAATTCTGGGTGATGCTGATAACGGTTGTCAAATTACAGATAATGGTAAAATTCTGTGCTATTTATAAAATTAAAATCAATAATTATTATTATTACGCGTTATAACTTTGTTTATATTTTATAAGCTTTAGTTTGTTTATTTTAATTTTTTGCCTTTGTTATTTTAGTACTTCATTTAAATAACAAACAAAATTACCTTAAAGTTATTCTGTTATGTTTTTTCTGCTAATGTTTATTTTTTTCACAACAACAATCTTGGCTCTTTTAAAACCCCCAAAAATTATAATTAAAAGTATTTTTTAAAATCTATATTCATTTAGAAATTAGCTACATATTACATGCATTTTAATTGTTTTTAAGTATCAAACCTTAAATAGCAGCAAAGGTCATTTAAAATGTAAACACAGTTAAACATAAATAAATTAAATATCAAGTTTTCACCAATTTAAGTACACTTAAAAACTTTAGAAATGGTATCAATTTTGTGTATCGTCATGTACTTTCAAGCTATGATGCACTGATTTTTTTTAGGCCAAAGGCTAAACCATTGTTTAATTAGCACTTCTCTGCTAACGACCAAAATACTCCCCTTTTAGGCCAACATCCCTAATGCAGGCTCTATTTTACACTGTGATACTGGTGCATAAATATCCATTGACTATAGGAAAGCGTAAAAAATACAGCTGCCGTCCCGTGATGCTGCCATATAGCAGGCCGAGCTCCCTGAACTACCACCCATTTCCAGCACTGTGCATTCCAGGCTATTTAAAACTCAAGCCAGTGCAGATTTACCCAAGCGTACACTTCTGGTCATTATTCCCCAGCCTCCCCCCCACAACCACCACCACGCAGATCTGCCTCCATCTCACCTTTTGTCTCCAAACACATCTTTAAGACTGACTCTCTGCAGCAGAATTAATCGTTTGGTGAAGGATTTGAGGTTTGAGGCGTCACAGACAGCCACTGTCTTGGGCCCAGACAATACAGTGTATTCCCAGTGAGCTGAAGTAGGTCAGAAAGTGTATTTGGCAGTGTTACGCATGTTTACGCTCACTGTCTCCACTGCAGAACTCGCAGCCTCCCGCCTGCACGCATGCATGCCAGCTCCCTCTGCTCCCAAAGTCTGTTATATCCACCCCGGTCGGCCCTCTGTCCTTCCCCACCCACCTTCAACTGAGCTTTTTCAAAGTCCTTATCATCAGATACAGACTTTGTCTATTGAGCGCGCCCACTCTTGCGCCTCTAAGCGCAAATGCATGCATGCATGAGCTCGCATGCACACAGACTGCATTAAAATAAGTCACCGATGGGGCTTAATTATAAACTACACATGGGCTTTTCATTGCAAGAATGTAGGGAGTGAACGACGAGCTTCTTATGCTCAAATGTGTCCATCTCCTCAGGGCGACCCTGATCAAAGTACAAGGCCATATCACTGGCCGCTGGTCACCACAGAAACCGAAGAGTCCACAGAGTCCCACCCCAAAGCCCCGCCCCTGCTGTGGTCTAATACGGCCAATCTGGTCGGAGCAGTCAGGTGACACTGCAAGGCTTATTTGAGCAAGTAACTGCTGGAAACAGCCGGAGGTTGTCTGTCAACCACATGGAGCTTGTCAAAAGTAGAGTGGAGAAATGCAAACTGCCTTTCGCGAAAATAATTCACTGTGCTCGCACACAAAACAGCCATTGCAGAAATAAGTGAGACTTTGTGTTGGAGCAGCTCTGGTGCCAGTGGACGAAGAGACAATCGGAAAGGGGGAGCACCGCAAAGATGGTCCCCTGTAGGAATAGCTTTTATTTCTGACCAAAAAAAAAAATTCATTGTTTTACATGGTTATCAATAAATGGAAATTGCACGCAAAGAATCTGATAAGATGGGTTTGAAAGCATCTAAATGTTAGCAAAACCTTCAGAAAGTCATTTTCTGTGTGTATATGTGTGTGTATCCTAATCCCGCTCCTGGCTTGCTCCCCCTCATAATCTTCTGTACTTTGCCTTGGTGAGCACACTGATCTGGGGCCAGAAACTGTCTGTCTGTGAAGTTCAGACTCCAAAAACAAGTTTCTTAAATGAAATGATGACAATAATACAAATGGCTGCATGGTTTTGCAGCTATTTTGTCATTATGCTCACTGTACACTATAAAATATTATACTCTTCCTCGATATTTTTGATTCCTTTTGCCTTACAAGATGGAATCAAGATGACATAATACACAAAGCTTAAGTAACTTTACTTTAAACAATATAAAATAATGTCAAGTTGACCATGTTTACTATTTGTACACTAATGACAGATATTTCATATATTTTATAATTATAATAAATCCAAGTGAATGTATCTTAATTTAAGATTTCTGAAGATACATTTGTTAAGTTTATTA
>CAIGQW010000532.1:6132441-6150802 GCA_903798125.1 Danio choprae
AATTGTTCAAACATTAACATTTTGACAATCTGGCCTACTACATGATCAAATAAAATTTTGAGGCTTTTTTTAGGCCTATGTTTTGTTAACACTGCAATAAGGTAAAATCCAATAGAACATGTATATACAATAAAGAAATAATATCTTTTGTTATTATACCTGTTAAAGTAACCTTTTTTTTTGCAGTTTATATATTGATAATGGGGCAGCACGGTGGCGCAGTGGATAGCGCTCTTGCCTCACAGCAAAAAGGTCGCTGGTTCGAGCCTCGGCTGGGTCAGTTGGCATTTCTGTGTAGAGTTTGCATGTTCTCCCCGTGTTGGCGTGGGTTTCCTCCGGGTGCTCCGGTTTCCGCCACAGTCCAAAGACATGCGCTATAGGTGAATTGGGTAAGCAAAATTGTCCGTAGTGTATGAGTGTGAATAGGTGTGTATGGGTGTTCCCCGGTGATGGGTTGCAGCTGGAAGGGCATCTGCTGCGTAAAACATATGGTGGATAAGTTGGCGGTTCATTCCACTGTGGCGACCCCAGATTAATAAAGGGACTAAGCCGAAAAGAAAATGAATGAATGAGTGAATATTGGTAATGGAGGGCTGCACAGTGGCGCAGTGGGTAGCTTGTGTGTGGAGTTTACATGTTCTCCCTGTGTTGGCGTGGGTCTTCTCCGGGTGCTCTGGTTTTGACTAGTTAAAAAGTAGACAACTATTTGGACTATTGTTAGACAAATATTAGATTTTCACTGACAACCCAAATTTAAAATACGCTTTTGCCAAGTCGCCTATATTTAGATGTCTATTTGATGTCCTTTAAACACAAAATCGCTTGCTGGGAGCTTATTTACATCATGTATTTTTGAGGAATTATTCTTTTGTCTAAATTCATCAAGCAAAATGTTCTTTATTGGCAAAATACTTAACTACAGTAAGAGCTCCCAAAATCACTGTCACGTCAAGCCTCAGAGTCCCTTGCGGCTTCAGTTTGATGGGCTGCAAACAGAGTCCAAGCTCTTTCTGGATGTTAATAATGGAAGAGGTTGTGTGAATAAATGGGGCAGGCGGAGGATCCTGTGGAGCGGATAAATAATACACACAGATGACATGTTTGAATGAATGCAAGTCAAGGAGAGACATAAAGGCTTTCAGAGGTCCAACTTAATAGTGCTCCGAATGTCATGAAGAGGTAAACATTTGTAATGACATCAATTCTGTGGGATATAATGCTGCATATACAGTATGCATGATTGCTGTTTTTTTAATCTAAATGACAGAGCACTTTTATTTTTAAATACTTTCACCGTGATTTTATTTAGCAGCAATATAAAAAAACAACAAAGAATTCAACTAACAAATAAATAAATGCTTAGATGTTGTTTTATCCCCAGATTGTGCATCACAAATAAACATACAAACTAAGAATAAATAAATAAATAAATAAATAAATTGCATTAATTCAATAAAACAAGCAAACAAACACAAATCTAAACTAATCTAAACTAATGTAATCTAATCAAATCTAATCTAATCTACAGAGATGTTTCAATCCATTATTTAGTCAATCATTAAATAATACAAGCAAACAAACATGAATGATGAATGTTGCAGTATTACATTAAAGAAAAACGGTAACACTTTATTTTAAGGTGTCCTTGTTTCACATGTTTCAAGCATGTTTAATAGACATTACAATTAATTATGTACAATTACATGCAACTATATAGACCTAACCCTCATTCTAGCCCAAATCAATTACATGTAATTAATATTACTGTAGTTAAATGAATAGTTACACTGCCAAACGGATTGGCACTGCCCTAAAATTAAGTGTAACCAAAAACAATAATAAAAAATTGCTGTTTAGTTATCCTGCTTGATACTACTAATAAGTAGAAAAGTAGAAAAACAAAAAACAAACAAAATCATGAATGCTATAAAAATGTATGCACAAGAAAATACATACAAATATCCATAAATAAAAACAAATAAATAAATTAATTAATTAATTAAAAATAAAAACAAAAATGGTGACAGTTACTTTGACAGTTTATGTAGATGACAGTTAATTTCCATTACTGGGCTCTGCTAATTATAAAAACACAAATATAACAACTTTGATTGCTGTGCACAGCTAATTACTAAATTGATTAATTAATAAAAAAACAATAATCATGAATGCTGCACATACTATTTAATTCCCTTGTGAGGAACCATTCTAATACAAAAAATCTAAGTACACAACCATAAAAATGTCTAGTTAAACGATACACATTAGTTCTGTTGTGTGTGTGTTTGTTTGTTTGTTTTTCCTCATCATTTTTCATTTTAAGCTGCCGCTCCAGTCATTGACAGAGGCCCCATCTGCACAGTCAGCCATAAAGTGGCCCTGGGGATCTGCTGCTGTTCCCTAGATACAAGCACTCTTGTGGATAGGAACTATTCTTTAGACTTTATAATGTGATGTTAAGTGCCATATATTGCATATAGTGTATAAAGGAGTGCTGAATTAGAGGTAAGTGGGCCATAAAATAATCCAAGGTTGTGAACATTGCTAGCATAAAGAAACATATGACATTTAATAGTAATCATATCAACACCATTACAGAGTAAAAGATTGTGCAAAAATTCACAGCTGAAGATGTCACTAAACTTTTATTTATTCATTCATTCATTCATTTTTTTGGCATAGTCCCTTTATTAATCTGGGGTCACCACAGCGGAATGAACCACCAACTTATCCAGCATATGTTTTACGCAACCCATCACTGGGAAACATCCATACACACTCATTCACACACATACACTACGGACAATTAGCTTATCCAATTCACCTATAGCGCATGTCTTTGGACTTGTGGGGGAAACTGGAGCACTCGGAGGAAACCCACGCCAACACAGGGAGAACATGCAAACTCTACACAAAAATGCCAACTGACCCATCCGAGGCTTGAACCAGCGACCTTCTTGATGTGAGGCGATTGTGCTACCCACTGCGCCACCGCGTCGCCCACTTTTATTTATTATTATTTAATTTACTATTGAATTTCAGTTGTGTAAATGGTACTGCATGCAATGCTTTTTAATGTGTAAACCTAACCCTGCCCCTAACCCTACCCCTCACAGTGACATCGCTAGCTCAGTTGAATGCATGTGTGTGAGACTGCATGTCTCAGTTTGCATGTGCAAGTCTGCAGCCAGATACTATAGGGGAGACCTGCTTTTACTATGCTGTTCTATGACATTAGCGATGTGATTGCTTGTCATCAAAAGATCCCCCATTTTTATTAACACGGTCAGTGACATGTAACAATGCCCCAAAATGGTAACATTGAAGAATAGTAAAAATGACGACGCTGAAAAATAATAAAGTTCATCCGCCAAAATGAATGAATTAATTAGCTCACACGCGATGTTGGGCACATTAATTAGTTATAGTTACATCACACAAACACAGTTAGTAATTGAGCTACATCATTATAAAATGAAAGGCTCTAAAATCCAGGGAAAGTCACTACTGTTATTTTGTTGTTAACTGCTGACCCCAATATTATAGTTCAATGAATGAAAAGGACACTATTTTAATGTTGCTGTGTGACAATGTGAAAGAAGGTAACCTAATATATAATTTAGTGGACCTATTATAATAGTGAAATGCTAAAATGGCTTAACTTTTAATATTTTTTGCACAACTACTAGTCTAAAAATAAATTATGCTTCTTAAGAAATCTAAATATGACAGACAGAGGCTACGTTCACACTGCAGGCAAATGTGGCCCAAATCTGATTTTTTTTTGCCCATGTGTGACTGTTTTGGTCATGACAGTGTGAACAGCTGATCTCTTTAATTCTGAATTGTGCCACTTTCATATGTGGTTTTAAATTAGATACAGATCTGATACTTTGCAATCTGACCACAGTGTGAATGACCACATTATTTATTCTGTACTGGTTCGTGCTGCAAACATCCTCTACTCCTAAACAGCATAGGGCAAATATACCCCAAAAATTAAAGGTTGTTTATTTTTTAAATTGTTTGAATGACAACTTGCACTCATTAACCAAACATTAACCATTAGCCTGCAACCCCCCAAAAAGGATCGTTCAGTTAGATTTAAAAAACCACCATAGTAAAATTGCATATATAAAAATAATGAAATACATAGGCCTACATGAAATAGCTATATTTCACTTAAATAGGCAACGTTTTTTGTTTTACTTTGATGAGTTTTGACTCCATACAGCCTATGTTGTTTATAACAAATTAAAATGAATTAACAGTAGGCTAGGTTATCAGACTCTGCAAACAATTAATTTTCAACACTGATGAAGCAGGCGTGAGCCCTGCCTCCATATTTCAATCTGCGGCTGCTCATTAACCCTTGATGAGTTCACCACACCGGCGGTCGAAGAGACACGCACCACACTTGTCATGAATGACAAATTATCAGGGTTTTCAATTACCAAAACAAAAATTCTTTTAGGTTTCAAACACTAAAATGCACATTAGAACCAGCAAAACAGCCATTTACAGTCCATAAAAAACACAGCGGTTGTCTGTGGAAACGGCAATAATCATATTAAAATCTGACAACGTGCTTTATTCACTTCATACACTATACACATTTATGTACTGTGCGTAGTTGTACTTTTGCGCATGTGGGTCAGTTCACACTGGAAATCTGATGTTGGCCACATTTATAACAACAATGTGAACAGTTATGCAAAAAAATTAGATCTGAGAAAAAAAAATCTGATTTGAGCACTAAGCCTTGCTGTGTGAACTGTGAATGTAGCCAGACAGACAGACAGACAGACAGACTGACAGACTGACAGAAAGATTTTTCCCATTTCTTTTGCCATATAAATGTAGAAATATCCCACACGGAAAGACCCTATTTAAACATATATGTTTTAATTTAGGTTTTGATGTGGATTTTTAATATATGTGACATATATAAAATTGGCCGTTTTCCTATATTACATATACAGTGCTCAGCATATATAAGTACACCTCTCACAAATCTATCTTTTAAATTCATATTTTTAATAGGAAGCTATGCAATATTATATTTGTGCATATACATTAGATTAGTCAGTACTGAAGCCAAATCTGGAGCTAATCTAACAAAATAACTTACGATAACGGCTCAAAAACTAGTACAGCCAAATTTATGTTATAGAAAAACATTAAATACAAATTTCAAAATGAGGAAAAATCAAGATTTTGTTGAAATTTTGTAGGTTGTAATTTTTGTTTTTGCAATATTTTGCTTGAATTTAATTGTTCTTTCAATTTCTAAATATGTTTAGTGACTAAAATATTATTCTAATAAATATATCTGTTTAATAAATCAGTTTTGTTTCAATGCACCAAAAATACATTGCCCATATTCACTGAGAAATGGATAAAAATATTAATTTTAAAATGGGTGTACGTAATTATGCTGAGCACTGTATGTACATATAGTCTAAAACAGGAAAACGGCCAATTTTATATATGTCACATATATTAAAAACCTATATCAAAACCTATATTAAAACATATATGTTTATATAGGTTCTTTCCGTGTGGGCTCTCACTTATTTGCCATAGTTAAATTCCATAACACGCCAATTACATGTGATACCAATTTCAAGTGTTTGCACATACGTTTTTTTAAAATTGTTTTTTTAGTTTTCAATTTAATTCAATTCAAGTTTACTTATATAGCGCTTTTTACAATGTAGATTGTGTCAAAGCGGCCTCACAGTGGCGCAGTGGGTAGCACGTTCGCCTCACAGCAAGAAGGTCGCTGGTCGCTGGTTCGAGCCTCGCCAGTTGGCGTTTCTGTGTGGAGTTTGCATGTTCTCCCTGTGTTGGCGTGGGTTTCCTCCGGGTGCTCCGGTTTCCCCCACAAGTCCAAAGACATGCGGTATAGGTGAATTGGGTAAGCTAAATTGTCCGTAGTGTATGAGTGTGAATGGGTGTGTATGGATGTTTCCCAGAGATGGGTTGCAGCTGGAAGGGCATCCGCTGCGTAAAACATATGCTGGATAAGTTGGCGGTTCATTCCGCTGTGGCGACCCCAGATTAATAAAGGGACTAAGCCGAAATGAAAATGAATGAATGAATGAATTGTGTCAAAGCAGCTTAACATGTTCTAGTAAAGTCCAGATTTCAGAGTTTAGTTCAGTTTAGTTCAGTTCAGTGTGGTTTAAGTTTCACTGCTGAAAGTTCAAGCACTGAAGAGCAAATCCACTGAAGCGCAGCTCCACAAGTCCCGATCCGAGCAGGCCAGTGGCAACAATGGCGAGGAAAAAACTTCACCAATTGACGAAGTGAAGGAAAAAAAAACCTCGAAAGAATCCAGGCTATGTTAGGCACGGTCATTTTTCTTCTGGCCAAACTTCCTATGTGGAGCTGCAGTCTAGGCGCCGGCTGGAGAAGCTGGACGTCCATCGTGGAAGCTGCAGGTGTGGGTAGGGCACCAGCGGGAGGTCAGGCTGGCCCACAGGATCAAGCGTAGACTTGTTCGTCACTGTAGCCTTTCAGGAATCAGTCTCATGCACTCTATTCCTCCATGACCACCACAGTTCTTAGTTATTGACTTGATAATAAAAAATATGAGCTATGCATCATGAATGACAGTTGTCAAAGTGAGATATGATCTATATAGGAGACATATCTTGCATGTACATATAGGGCTTGTACAATAAAATACAGAGGACCTATACGGCCTGTATATGCACATATATGCACCTCAATTTTGCCTATATGTGGCATATATACGCATATATGCAACGTATATATTATCATATATGTGCATATATACTGCATATAGGTTTCATATATGCGCATATATCCTCATATAGGTTCTTTCCATGTGGGATATTGTCTCAAAGAATATGGTTCAGTATTTGTGAGGCGGATTCTCACTCTAGATGGCGATGTTTCATTTGAAACGCAATGTAACTAGAGAAGAAGTACGACACGGAAGTCAACATGGCGTCGTGCAGCAGGGCTCAAGTGATCTCCCTTTACAGGATGCTTATGAAAGAGAGCAAAAAATTCCCCTCATACAATTACAGGTACGTCTCTGTGCACTGCAGTGTGAAATGTAGAGCAGTAATATTGTAACGTTACATATATTCTTGCCTCTTGTCTTTGTCCCGTTTTGTCACTTTTGTGTGTTTGTTGTTTATGACCTGCTGCCACCCGAATTATAGTCGCATAGTTTATAAGTAACTACGTTTTACCGAAAAAACTAAAACATAATTACTGTAGTAAAACCGTGGCAATACTAAATTGACCATATTTTTGCTACACGTGTAAGAGAACAGTTTGCCAAAAACAAAACACAAATACTAGATTGTTTTATAATAAAACCAGGGTTAATTCTTATAAGGGTTCAGTAGCCCTGTTAATGTTGGATGTTGTTTTAATTATTTTGCAGGTTAAACAATATAATCATCATTAGATTATTTGCTGTAAAAATGCTGCTTGTTTTCAGAACATACGCACTTCGCAGAGTGAAGGATGGCTTCAGGGAAAACCTTCACGTTGACAACCCCAAAACACTGGATATTCTCATAAATCAAGCGAGAGAAAATCTGGCAGTCATCAAAAGACAGGTGAGCTGTGCCAGCTTTGTTAAAAGAAGAGTTCACCCAAAATTGACAATTTGCCGTTCCTGGTGTTCTGTGGCTTTTGGACACCAAACACAATTTTTTTGTAATTGTGTAATTACAAGATGTAAAACATTATTAGAAATAAAAGTAATAAATAATTAATATTGCAATAAATGAAAATTTTGGTCAAACTTGAGAGACCACTTGACCAGAGATTTACTCTGTTTTATAAATTTAAGTGATTATGACTCGGATTTAAGAATGAGGTGCAATCTTTACCCTTTTAGGGAAAATAAATGACTTTAAAAAATGAAAATGTATGAAAGAATTATCTTAGAAAAAATACAAATATTAAAACTACAATGACTTTTCATGACTTTTTTTATTTACAATAAAATACGGTTAATAAAACGGAGGCTCTCACTGCCGCTATCTGTTTTGCCTTAAAGGAAGTGATGTCAGCAGTTTGATATAATGTATTGTCAGGAGCCATGGGTATGGTTTTAATTTGCATGTATGTTTTATGATTCTTGAAGTGTTGGCCCTTGCTTTTTAAAAATCACCATGGTTTTATTACTTAAGTATGATGAGCAAAAATGTTTGAATGACTCGAATAACAGAATTTTTAAAATTAGAGATGCTAATAATTATTACAATTTAATTCTACATTAATGTTTTATTTTCATCTGATCCGTGTCTCACAGGTTTCCATTGGTCATCTATATTCTGCTCAGAGGACCGTTGTGGAGAAAGAGCCTCATTTATAAATGTCTTCAGGACCAAGAATAGGTGCCCATAAAAAATAGGTTGTGAATGACAAATCAGTGTACCCAATGAACTGCACCTCTGTCTGTTATTGTATAGTAGAGGAAACTTTAAACGTAAAATAAATATGTATAAAGCATGTATATATTAGATCACTGTAAAAAAATAAAAAAGCTGAGTCATAGTAAAATTTTAATCTACAAAGACAGACTTATTCTGTTATAAATTGTGTCTTAATAACAACATGGATAAATCAGTTATTCCTCTCAATTAGCCAATAGGTTTAAGTTAATTGGAAAGTTGTCTGAAATGTATGTCTGACTCTTGTAATTGCTGAGTAATAACCACATGAACTGCATTATTAATGCATTACTAATAAATATGAAGCCTTCTGTGGGATTTTGGAGAGGATTTCAAGAGTCTAGCTTTACCTTTTGACAAAACAAAAACAATTTTTACACCACAAACTTAAAACACTTTCATATATTTTTTTATTACAGTTTGATTTGGGAGAATTATTTGAAAAGATCAGTTAACCTCAGGTCTGGTTCAAATAAATAATGGCCTAGGCACACCAATTATAATGACAGTTTAAAAAATAATTCTAAACAAAGACAAAAATAAGAAAAAATTATGAAGGCAGTCTGCTGAGCAAACTCCAGCAAGAATGGACCAAATCCTTAAGTCTATTGCCTGTATCGTCCTTTGAGCAGATGCACAATTAAAAGATCGGTCAGAGGGGACACGACAGCTGAACCCAGAACCCAGAGACTTGCATTCTCAGAGACCAGTCTTGCCAAGTTACCTCAGAAAATCATGAGAACACAGACCGCATCCTGTTGGTCACATGACTTTCACGTTTTAATGGAAAACTATTTAAACTTTACAACATTCATACAATTATTTTTTTTCTCCCAATCCATAAAGATAACAAAAGCCTTGATTTAAAATATACTTTGCAAAATACAAATAAAACAGATTTGAATATGAATTTTAGCAAATAATCTCCTTTCCATGCGTTTATGCTTTTTCATGTGAATGTTTACTTTTGCCGTCTCATTTAGGGAAACTCCTGAGATAAACAAGAATCTCATTCATCGTTCATTTTTCATTGGCTTAGTCCCTGATTTATCAGGGGTTGCCACAGCAGAATGAACCACCAACTACTCTGGTGTATGTTTTACACAGTGGATGCCCTTCCAGCCGCAACCCAGTACCATGCTGGGAAACACCTATTCACTCATTCACACACATATACTACAGCCAATTTAGTTTATTCAATTCACTTATACCGCATGTCTTTGGATTGTGGAGGAAACCGGAGCACCCAGAGGAAACCCACATGAACACAGAGAGAACATACAAACACCACACAGAAATGCCAACTGACCCAGCTGGTATTCAAACCAGTGATCTTTTTGCTGTGAGGCAACAGTGCAAACCACTGAGTCACTGTGCCGCCCATGGTAGATCTCTGAATTGTAAATAATAGTGAATATAAAATCCTGCACTTTCATCCTCCTTTATTTAGCTGCATTGACTTACTGAGACTTCAAGCGAGTGCTATGCTTAAGTCTGCATTCGATATCCTCGATATCCTGCATCCTCGATATCACGAACATCCAGGTTCTTTCATATGTCCTCTGTTCTTGTGGTTTTGAGAATTCAACTTTGGAGGTTGATAATGATGTTACACTAGAACATGACACAAGATCACTTAAGAATGCATATTGTGAAACAGACAATCTTACTCTCAGACAGACAAGCTGGACTATCTTGGACAATTTGCAGTATCAGGTAAGAAAAGGGTAAAGGGCTGCTGCTTCTAGGAGCTCCTGATCATCACAGCATTTCATCAATCCAGAGATCGATGGTGTGTTCCAAATGAGATATATCAAACCTCAATGGGATTTTGAGAGTGTAAACAATCATGGCCACCATGGCCATGTACAACTGATGGACACTTCAGGCACCCATGACCCCCTAAAGTTGATTGGTGTCACACACTGCTTTTCATTTGGAAGGGCTCATCTATATCCCCTAATCCTTTCAAAGCCACCACTCCAGAGCTCTTCTGAATATAATGTGCTGCAAGTCACCACTGCTCTAGAGTCTAGTGGTGGCATGCTTTACACCACTCCTTTGTATGGCACTTGGTGGTGTAAAGCTTAGATTCAGGCTAATCTGAAGGCCACATGAAGTTTAGAGGTCTATAGCTATTGACACCAATCTGTGATTTTTATGTGGCCTACCACTTTGTGGCTAAATTGCTGCTATACTCTTTTGCTTCCACTGTGTTACAATACTAAAAACAGTTGACAGTGGAATATTTAGTAGTGAGGAAATTTCACGAATGGATTTATTGCACATGTGGCTCCTATAAATGTACCATGCTTGAATTCACTGAGCTCCTGAGAGTGAGCCATTCTTTCACAAATTTATGTAGAAGCAGCCTGCATGTCTATAGTTTAATTAGGCCGTGACTGAGAATGGAATCATGGAAGTTGTCTTTATTACATCCTACGGGACTCCAGAGGAAATCATGGTCATGGATGAACTAAAGTATTCAAAACTTAATATCATGGTAGTATGAAGCAGAGTAAGGCTGAAAGCTGTCAAAGCAAAATGAGACTGTTGAAGCAACTGCTGAACTTAAAACACCGCCCTCAATCACTTATAAATGTCAGCATGGAACCTAGGATGAATAGCATGAGTGACTCCTGTTCACCATACCGGTCTCGAGTCCAGCATTGGCACTCCAGAGATATAAAAGGAGGATTGACGACAGAGGACCAAGGGCCTGTGGCGTCGAATTCATGCTAAATCATTGTGTACTGACAAAGTAAATAAAAAAAGATGTATGAAATCTTTTCTCATGCACATTCTCTTTTTACATTCCAGTTAACATGAAATTAAGCTCACAAGCACAACACTCTCTCTCCTCCCTTCGTATAAATACATTTTAATATGGTAATGAGATCACTTCAGAAAAAGCAAGCAGCAAGAAAATAGTTGATTCAAGTGACAAGAAAATAAACTGTAAATGTGAATTATATGTGTTGTTATCAAAGGTCGATACTAGAAAAATTGTTTTATTTGAAACTTTGTCCTCTAGAAATAATAGCAAAAGAAAACACTTGAGTGGAGAATTTGGCTGATGCTGTCAATGCGGTGGGATCAGAAAATCTGACTTTAAATAAAGTTATAAAGTCTGATATAGGGCAGCACGGTGGTGCAGTGGGTAGCGCTCTCGCCTCACAGCAAGAAGGTCGCTGGTTCGAGCCTCGGCTGGGTCAGTTGGCATTTCTGTGTGGAGTTTGCATGTTCTCCCCGTGTTCGCGTGGGTTTCCTCCGGGTGCTCTGGTTTCCCCCACAAGTCCAAAGACATGCGGTATAGGTGAATTGGGTAAGCTAAATTGTCCGTAGTGTATGGATGTTTCCCAGTGATGGGTTGCAGCTGGAAGGGCACCCGCTGTGTAAAACAAGCTGGATAAGTTGGCGGTTCATTCCGCTGTGGTGACCCCAGATTAATAAAGGGACTAAGCCGAAAAGAAAATGAATGAAAGAATGAATAAATAGTCTGATATAAAGGTTCGAATCAAGCTGAAAAAATGAACAGAGAAACTAACAGTGTGCAGTAGAGGTTTGGAACAGGAGTTGATGAGCTTACAACCTTTGAGCAGAGACTTTCCTCTATTAATAATACTAAAACATTCACTAAAATATAAATAAGGAGCAGACTTAAAATCACAGTTATCAAGTCTTGATTTGGACTTTGAAGGTGCAACAGGAGGAACAGCCAGAGTAACCGGAGCACCTGAAGGAAACCCATGCGAACACAGAGAGAACATGCAAACTCCACACAGAAAGGCCACCTGGCCCAGCCAGTACTCGAACTAGCGATCTTCTTGCTGTGAGTGGACAGTGCTAACTGATGTTTCTCACATGTTGTGGTGCATTAGACTTTGTTGTTTAATGTTTGCAACTTCATTGACTAAGAGTCGCCAACAAACAAAAACACAAGAAATGTGTGTACGCCAGTCATGAAGTTGGCGAGGATGAACACATTCTCAGTTTGACATTAGCAAATCACACTGAGCATGAGTTTGTGTGGGTACCCAGCATTGATACACGAGGCCCCTGGCCTGGGACACATTATATTTGGTGTTTGTTAAGCTGGCAATCATCCATGAGGGGTTAGCAGTAACCTTTGGGACCATGGAAGATGAAAGAGCAGCTCTGGGACTGTTGTAGATGGACACAAGCTCTGACTACTACAGGAAACACTGGAGTGGCCTTGGCAATCCTGGTTTGGATCTCTGCACCATCATGAGAGGAACCTTTATGCTGGACATCAGTGTAACCAGATCACTCATGTCAGGAACCTTTGGGCAGCCGAGACAATGCAACTGGAGCTATAATGACACAGAGCTGTGGAACTGTGTCAGGTTTCAGCAGCAGGAAGAACCTCCATGCTGAGACCAGACAATGTGGGACTAACGTACTCTGATGCATCAGTGAGAAGGGCATTTGAGAGTTAGACACGGGTGCCAAAGGCCACTGGGAATGCAGTAATTGGGACTTGTGTGACTTGTTTAAACAAACTATGTACAATAGACATATTCAGGGAGTAGGTCAGGTCCACAAGACATAGGGTACTGACTCAAGCAAAGGCCCCAGACCCAATAATGTCTTGCCAGCCTCGCAATATCCTAAGGCTAGAGGGAGAGACTAACCTATCTAAAATTGAACCAAATATTTACAATACACATCTCCAGGCAGTAGTCCTGCAAGATGCTAAAACTACTGCCTCAAGACTAAGGTGCCAGATACAACCATGGCTTGCAAGATGCAAGGGCTGGAGGAAAAAGGGGCTAACCTATCTAAAACTAACTAATCCCAATGGGATGGATAGGCAACCCATGTCAGCCCGCCAGACATAGGGCTTCTCCATGTCTCCATGGGTGATCTGAAACACATTTAAAAATGGTTCAGATCATCAAAGCAACAAAAAGCCAAAAAGGTGGGGAAAAAACAAGCAATGTCAAGGTTTACGTTTTATTTATTTCCTGCATAGCAATACCAAGATTGAATTATTGCAGAAATTACATCCATATGTCAGTACAAAATACCAAAAAAGCTAAATTAATGAAACAAAAAAAGAAAAAACCCTTCAAAATATATTGCACAAAAAAACATTCTAAGTAAAATTGCACCAATAAACACACACAAAAAAAACACAAACACACACATCAAGCCATTCAAACACAAACTGCATCCCAAGATCAAAATGATTAAAAAGCAATTTACATGTTATATTTATTAAACAGTCCAATTCCCAAAGGTGTGCTGGAACAAGCGTATCGCTTTGTCCTTGTTTTTTCACCTCTTGTTGGAGGAAGTAGATCATGAAGAGGATGATAACTCTGTGCCATTAATTTAATACCTGGGTTGATGTCTTATTATTCTGACATCTTCTGCTGCGTATCCTTCTGAATCTAAACCGTCCACGCCCATTGCACAAGCACCACTCTACTTCAAGCACAGGCCGAGGAGCTCATTTGCATTTAAAGACACATGCAAAAAAATAGGCCACTTTTTAATTTACTTTGACCCTAAAATTGACATTTTCAACAGGGTTAGAATGTACTTAGAATGTTTTTTTTAGGCTGAAAGTTCTCAGACAAGTTCTGGGTACTAATATAACAATCTTGTAAAAATGTAGCTTTTCTTATCCACACAAGGGTGACAGATTTCCTCTAGAATCAGAACAAGGTACATTGCTATAGCAGTCCAGTAAGATTTAATGACTTCATATACTCAGTTGTTTCTTACTCATTTTGGACCCATCTTCTTCTTCGACAGTTATATTGATGCACCCGTCCCAATTTATATGCGGAGTCTAATAAAACTCTTTATACACAAATATTCAGTTTTGCTCACCAAATCAACACAAATGAAAAACGAGGTTTGCATTCATTTAGTTTATTTTTCAAAAGGACAGTACAATATAAAAGGAATATTTTATAAGGCAGTTGGTAAACCATTTCATCATTTTTTGCACTTAATCAAACGATTGATTGGCATGATGCAGACTCAACATTCACTTAGAATGGTCAATGAACAAGTGGAGACTTCCTTCGGTTGTTTACATATGGCTTCAAGTATGGCGAAGATAAGTGAACCACAGTGGAAGCGAAATTCTCCATAGCAGCTTGAACTCCAGCTGCTGTGTTTGGTGGGGATTGTGGAGAAACACACAATCCCCTTGTGTGTGTCTCAGAGGTTTGCTTGATCATCAGCACCTGACATAAAGTCTGAGTTCAAAGTATCAGATAAGAAATTATGTTAATCACGTTGAATGACAGGTAAAAAAAAAAAACGATGCGATATGCAAAACATACACAAGTGTTTCACAGACAATTCTAATAATACTCAACATTATAAAAAATTAACTCATTGTTTTTGTAAAGAGTACAAAAACACTAGAATTAATCAACCATTGTGACAATTAAAACATTTTTTGGCAACTTAAGTTATTCCCTTTTTTGTTTCTTTGAACGTGATCCTGGTGTGATATGAAGCAATGCAGATGCTAGAAATAAGCAACTGAAGAAGGGACTGTGGAGGAAAATAAGCGCTTGATCACAAGAAACTGAGCTAGAAATCTCTCTCATGTGAAAGCACAGGCGTTCAGATTCAGCTCAGAACTAATATATTATGCATTGCATGCAAGCAGGAAAAAAGCAAATACTGATGTTCTTTCATAAACCAGCTCTGATTATGCTTTGAGAAAGGAGCGGAAAAGCTTGATCCCACCACGCTAATTGTGACTTTAATCTAAAAATGACTTTAATCTAAAACGTTTTTTTGTGAGTTTGTCTATTGGAATTGTGAATTTCATGAAAAATAAACACAGAATTGCAAGAAATAGACTCAGTATTGCTAAAAAAAGCACCCAAATTAAACTAAATTAGGAATAGTGAAGAAAAAAATCTAATTTGGAAAAAACTTTGAACTGCAAGATATTAGAAATAACCCAGAATTGTGAGAAATTGCTTCACTGCAAATGATGCTTAGAGTTTTTGTCTTGTTTCTATTATATTTTGACATATTTCTGAAAACAAGACAATATTGTTTTTGCTAGTATATGAAATGCTTCTTGATTTAAGAATTTTTGGATATTTGGACTAGAAACAAGACAAAAATGCATTTTTTTGCAATGTACAACTGCAAGAAACAACTTTATGTTCTGGGATTAACTTAAAATGGCAAGGAATAAACTTGGAATTGCAAAAAAAATGACATTGGAATAAACTCAGAATCACAAGAATAATTCTGAGAAAGAATTTTGTAAATGACTCAGAATTGCAACTGGATTTGAATTAGAATGTATAATGGGAAGACAAACTCTGAACTGTGAATCAAACAATTCTGATTAATACAAATGTGAATTATAAAAAAAGTCACCATTATTTATTATTTATTTTGTTTCTGTGGTGGAATCTTCTACAGTAAAATGGAATATTAAGTCATCACTCTATATAAAACTAAAGCTTGATCACTTTCAACCAAAAATGGAAATTCTGTCATGATTTTATTAAACCCTCGTGACTTTACAAATCTGTATAAACAGGTTATTTGCACACCAGTGATCTTCAGAAAACAAATCTTCTTCCTCAGGAGAAAGAACGGAACAACTTAAGGGCTATTTGGAACAACTTTAGGGTCAGTAAATGATGACAGAATGGTCATTTTTGGTTGAACTATTCTTAAAAGAAATTATAATAATAAAAAAAAAATGTAAATAAAAAGAAGCAACAATTTCATAGTACCATCATCACATGCTATTGTAATTAACATGACTGTGTAACCCTTTAGTCATGTGACCACACATACTGTTTGTTCTGTTATATTGAAAGACTCTAAAAGCATGGGAATTAAGTATGTGAAGTGGACAAATGTCTGTGCTTAGTATATATACTGAGGTCAACAATAAGATCCCCGCCCCCCCCATCACCTTTCTGTTAGCATAGCATAGATCCAAGGTGCTTATCTTTGCTGCAGCGACTCCAAATGGGACTGTAAATGTTTGATCGTTTTAAGAAAAGGTGAGCGACTGGACATCCTCCACAGTTTGGCAGTGTGGGCAGAAAGCAGACCACGAGGGCTTGTGCCAGCCAGTCCCTCCGCCAAATCCTGCCAATCAGCATTACACCGTCTTCCTGGCCGTCAGGACTCGGACTATGGAGCCCACGCCACCTGCGGACAGAGCCTTACGCAGACACACATACAAAGAGCGTTTGGCTTTGATCCAACTGTTTCTGAAATTTAAGTCACTTTTAGAGATGCACCAATTGGCATAAATCTTTTTATTTTTAATTATTATTGCTTCAAATGTGCACTCTGCAAACATTTTTTAAATATATTTTTTAATTGAGAAAACCGTTGCAGACTTGGGGATTTTGTTTTTTATAATAATAAAAAATAAAAAATCTGATTTGGATGCAAAAAAATGACCATAAAAAATTAACTAGTGCATCACTTGTTTCCATTCGTTTAAAATAAAGTTGATAAATGTGAAGAAATTGTTTCTATCGTACATTAGAGTACACTTCTGAAAGAAATAAAGTTAATGATTTATTTGACCTTTTCATAGAAATATCATTGATAATGTACGGTCCTCAGGCCTTTACACTGGCTCCCAGTTACATTTAGAATAGATTTTAAAATATTACTGCTTGTCTATAAATCACTAAATGGCCTAGGACCTCAATACATTACAGATATGCTCACTGAATACAAACCTAACAGATCACTCAGATCTTTAAGATCATATAAACAAGAAATTCCGAGAGTTCAGTCAAAGCAGGGTGAATCCGCCTTCAGCTACAGCGCCCCCCGCTGCTGGAATCAGCTTCCAGAAATGATCAGATGTGCTCCAACATTAGGTACATTCAAATCCAGACTGAAAACACATCTGTTTAGCTGTGCCTTTACTGAATGAGCACTGTGCTACATCTGACAGATCACACTATTATGTCTTTCTTTTCTTTTTTATTCTTTTATAACCTGTTTTAACACATTTTAATCAGTTTTTATATTATTTGTTTTTATTTTTTATATTTCTACCTTTTATTCCTGTTTATGTAAAGCACTTTAAAATTGCCACTGTGTATGAAATGTGCTATATAAATAAACTTGCCTTGCCTACTTATAATGTCGACAGGAATAATAATAAAAGAAAAGAGTGTGAAAAATATGTTTTCTAAAAACTTAATTGTATTCATATCATACTTGATTTCATTTGTAAGTCACTTTGGATAAAAGTCTGCTAAATTAATAAATGTAAAAAACAAAACAAAACAAAAAAACTAACTTTGTTACCAATCAATACTGAAATATAAAAATGACCACTTCCTGCTAACGTTTGAGCATGTTAAGAGATTTTTTTTCACCCAAAAAAGAAAATTCTGTCATCGTTTACAAACCACCAACTTATCAAAAACCTGTTTGGGGTTATTTCTTCTGTTGTACACACAAGAGGATATTTTGAAGAATGTTGAACCTGTAACCATTGACTAACCTTCTAGCTTTTTTTTTTCTTACAATGGGAATCAAGGTTTTCAGCTTTCTTTAAAATATCTTCAAGAGTAGAAAGAAACTCAAACAGGTTTATAACCACTTGAGGATGAGAAAATACTGAGTAAATGTTCATTTTTGGGTGAACTGTCCCTTTTAACACATCTGATTGGCCATTGAGTTCACATGCTCAACAGAGATGACTCTGACTGGCTCTGAAGGTCATCGCTTCACCACATTTCCATTAGTAAATTTCATGCTGAGTACCAATTCGCATACTATCCGTCCTAAATAGTATTTGAAAATAGAATTAGTATGTCCCAAATCGTAGTATGTTGAAAAGAGTATGCCAAAGGTTCCTGGATGGTTTACTATTTACGTAGGTTTACTATTTTAAGTGTAGAAGCGTCCAT
>CAIGQW010000532.1:6153965-6166258 GCA_903798125.1 Danio choprae
TCTATCTATCTATCTATCTGTCTGTCTATCTATCTATCTATCTATCTATCCGTCTCTCTCAGTCTGTCTGTCTGTCTGTTTTTATTTATTTCCTTTGATTTTCTTAATATCAATTAACTTAATTATTAATATTAATTCATTCTTAATAGTTTGAAGTAGTTTTTATTTAAATTGATTTTATAAATAAAATGGAAATTGTAGCTTTATCTAAACTTAAAAAAATCTGTAATAAAAAAAACGTATATAAAAAATACAAGCGCACCTAAATATACATTAAGGTACATTATATGTATACATTCTTTAAATAATTAATAATTACAGCTTTTTGTGCTTTGATTTCTTTGATCTCACTTTGTTCTTGTTCAGTTTTCCAGCACTGTATTATGATAATGATGCATTACTGACACAACATTCTTTAGTCAAACCTTATTTACTACAGACAGCAGTCCAGCAGAAGGCCGTATAAGGTCCATTAAAACATTTCCAAAGGTGAAAAAGGTCATGACTTCATATTTGATAAACATACTGTAAGTGATGCCAGAATTTTCTACCAATAAATTCATTCATTTTCATTTCGGCTTAGTCCCTTTATTAATCTGGGGTCGCCACAGCGGAATGAACCGCCAACTTATCCAGCATATGTTTTATGCAGCGGATGCCCTTCCAGCTGCAACCCATCTCTGAGAAACATCCATACACACCCATTCACACATTACCAATAAATTATAGGACTATAAGCAAATTATTATTTTATATGGACAAGACGCCATAGGTTAAACATGTTTCTCATCATATTAAGATCATGGATGTTTTGGCATATATATTACAATATTATGATCATTATTCATTTGCTTTCACAAAATGTCTAGTTTGCACAGGAAGGATATACAAACATACTTTAATTCTGCAGTTTAACAAAGATTATTGAATATCAATGATATTATTGAAGTTGGCATTTCTGTGTGGAGTTTTCATGTTCTCCCCATATTTGCATGTGTTTTCTCCGGGTGCTCTGGTTTCCCCCACAAGTCCAAAGACATGCGGTACAGGTGAATTGAGTAAGCTAAATTGTCCGTAGTGTATGTGTGTGAATGAGTGTGTATGGATGTTTCCCAGTGATGGGTTGCGGCCGGAAGGGCATCCGCTGTGTAAAACATATGCTGGATAAGTTGGTGGTTCATTCCGCTGTGGCGACCCCAGATTAATAAAGGGACTAAGCCGAAAAGAAAATGAATGAATATATATATATGAATATAAACATATTGTTAATATACTGTTGTTAAAACAACATAGCTTTACGATCAGTTATAAAACTATATATTTTAACTTACTGGCCATTCTACTGCTCAGTTTTTCAAGTTTTAGCAGCAATTTTATTAAAGTAAATGATTTGTGTACATAATTATATTAAAAGGTCCCAGACCATTCATTGGTATGGAATCATTTTATTACACTTAAGCACTAGATGTACATATACAGGTATGTGACACTGTTAACTCTTACAAACCATACACGCATAAATGCAGTGGTGGATGAAGCACCTTAATACAGCATTACTTCAGTAAAAGTATTAAGTACTCCCTTTAAATTGAATTTGAGTAAAAGGACAAACGTTTTTTGTATAGCCTATATTAAAACATAAAAGTATTGATTGATAAGTTTCTCAACAAAACAATTTCACTGTATTACCCAAACTTTTTTCACATTTATAACTACTACTGATAATTAATGACAATTACAGTGTGCAAACACATGAAAATAACAAATATAAATGGGCAGATTTCAAACATTTTCAAAGACTGACCTTTTACAGCATATTTAGTTCTGACAGTTGTGACCTAATTACAGTACAATAGTAGCATTTCAATATTAAATGCTTAAATTCTGCATTCAGAATTGAAACTTACTTTTTACAACATTCAAGAGTTCACACTTAGCTGATGATTGATTATAAAGCGTGTTTGGCATGCTGTCCCGGGAGAGAAGCCTGAGCTCATAAGATCCTTGAGCCCAGGGCTCCCTCCAGTTGCAGGGCGAGAGGGGAGTCTGAGCTCAGGTAGATCTCGAAACTCCTCCGCTGTAGTAGCTAATGAACAGATAGGGATTGCTCTTAAGAGATACCTACTTACTAGGAGCACGTCTATGGTGCCGATTTGGATTAGTCAATTAACTTAAGTTGCATGTTTTTGGATGGTGGGAGGAAACCGGGGGACCCAGGGGAAACCCACACGAGCACGGGGAGAACATGTAAACTCCGCACAGAAACGTTGGATGGCTTGGTAAGGACTAGAAACCAGTGACGTTTTTTCTGTGAGGCAACAGTGCTAACCACTGGGCCACCGTGCCACCTATCTAGGAAAGGAGGAGTAGGGGTGGAAGGGGGGATTCTTCAAAACTAAGATGGCTGTGATATGGAACTTAGGGTATCTATAGTGACTTAGGAATCGTCTGATTGGTGAATCATGAATTGGCTAATGCATGACCAGCTGTGTTCAATCATAAGCACGTGATCCTCTCGAAATTAGTTTATAAATAAACTTCACTTAGGGATTGTTTACCCAAAACTGAAAATTTCAACCCGATCTCACGAGGAAACGTAATTATTTTACATAATGTATCCATATGATTTTAGTTTTTAAAAAGAAGTCTGCCACCAAACCCCACCCCTAACTACACCCAACCGTCATTGGGTGATGAGCAAATCATATTAAAATGTATTAGAGATCTTACTATTTTATACGAATAAACCACTAAATCAAATAGTTACAAATTGTTGTAAGGTTGCATTGAAAACCAATTACGCACCTCTCACTTGTCACGAACCTGTTTAAGTTTCTTTTGTTCAATACAAAAAAAGATATTTGTAAAAATGTTTGGAGACCTGTAAACACTGACCCTCATAGTATTTGTTTTTCCTACTATGGAAGTCAATGGTTAGTTACCGGTTTCTTTAAGTAAAACGAAACTCATAAAGGTTTGGAAACACTTGAGGGAGTGTAAATAATAAGTGTATTTTTAATTTTGAGTGAACTATTAATTTTAGCCCACACTGAAAAAAAGGATTCATTCAGTGATTGCAAACAACTTATATGAGCTGAATTTAAACAAATTAAATTTAACTTAATTTGTTTGTTTAAGTTCAGCCCATATAAATTCTTTGCAACCACTTACCTTAAAAAAATGCAGTAAATCCAACAAATCATTTTATTTCAGTGCAGAGAATCTCCTGTTCTTGGTCCAACCGAGTCCAACTTGTGAATTCAATGAATCTTTAACTGGAGACTCCAGATCATTTGAATCATTATGTGTAAACTTGCTCTTAATGGATCATTGGATCATACATTTTTTTTTTTTTTTTTTTCCCTCCACTGTTGCCACTGGCCTGCTTGGATTTGTGGAGCTGCGCTTCGGTGGATTTGCTCTTCAGTGTTTGAACTTTCACCAGTGAAACTTAAGCCACACTGAACTGAACTGAACTAAACTGAACTGAACTGAACTAAACTCAAAAATGTGGACTTTAATTGAACTTGTTAAGCTGCTTTGACACAATCTACATTGTAAAAAGCGCTATATAAATAAACTTGAATTGAATTGAATTGAATTTGAATCAGTGTGTTGCTGATTCCGAACAGATTCAATCAGATCATTGCAACTCATTAAGCAATTAATTAAGTCAGATGTGTGAACCAATTTAATGGGTTAACTCAAAAGAATCAACTTGTTCATGATTTGAACACAGCTAACGAGTCTCTGAGAGGAGGATTATTACTGCAGTTCAAAATAATGAGAAACAACTCTTATGTAGTGGAATAAAAAGTATAATATGCTTTGCAATGTAATGGATAAAAAGTTTTAAAATTATACTCTTTAAAAAAAAACGCTTTTGTTCAGTCCATCTAAGTTCTGACATCATAATTACGCCATTCCAAACTGTACAAACCACAAACAGTGAGCAATGTTTAAAGGTAACATTTATTTTGGATTTAAAGAGCAGTCTAACACTTTTTTTCTCCTATTTTTACCACACAACCTGTCTTTCCGGTATACCAGTTCAGTATTATCAGTGACCTCACATTCTCAGCTCAAACTCAACATTGACATATATTGTTGTGTTGTTGCTCCTGTTGAACTCAAAAGAAGATATTTTGAAAGAACGCTGAAAACCTGACTTTAACCACTGACCACTATAGTAAGAACAACAAATGGTTACAGACTTCCAACTTTCTTCAAAACATCTTCTTTTGTGCTCAACAGAAGAAAGAAAGTCATAAGGTTTTTGAAACAAGTGAAGGGTGAGTAAATGATGACAGAATTTTCATTTCTGGGTCATCCACCCCATAAATTTTGAGATGTCTAAATATGAATAACTACACAATAAGATATTAAAATAAATAATCTCGCATACACTTTCATAATACAGTTTGTAAACCAATGGAATGATTATGTGGGAAGTCAGATTTCTGCGCTGTATGTACCTTGGTTTTACCACAGATGTGTGCGATACCAACAGCAAATGAGATTTTCACAACACGTCCCATCATGTCATTATTCGAGTCCTGCGTGGGAGGCGCAAAATGGCAATTCATCTTCTTTCTTTCTCCCCCCCGGGCAGATGACATTTGTAAGCACAATAAATAAAAAGCAGCCAAATCCAGTTCCAAAGTGATGAATCTTCCGGCTAAAATATGAGATGAATCCTGTCCTGAAGGCAAGGCTTAAAGTAAACCATCATCTGGTCACAGGCGCGTCACAGTACAACTGAACGCAGAAACCTACATTGTTTTCTTATCACTTTAGCAGAAACACAAGAAAGAACAGCATGTCCTGAGGCTCTGAGAGCGTAAATTATTCTCAGAACAGTATTTACGGCTAAAATGTCAAGCGAAAACAAAGCTGTGTAGAGAAGAACACAGCCAGATTGTTAAGGGTGACTTTAGAATGGTTTTGGAAAAAGGTTTATAGCGAGAAAAGGAACGGAAAGTGGTGAATCACAGAATGACTCTTATCTACAAAGTTCCTCGTGTGCTCTGATCATCGAGTGTTTGTTTATTGCATTTTTTGGCTAATTTGATAATGTTTTTAGTAAGAGCGGAGTAGTCAGAGCTCTCAGATCGGCTTACGCATTTTACCACATTCAAATCTGTTCAACTGCATTTCTCCCAATATCAGTGCAGAAAAGATAAATACATGTCTGCGAGTTCTGTGTTAGTGATGCAACATTCCAGACAAATTAATATTTCCCATTTCTTTATAACGTTCCAGGCAATCTGGTGCCTTCCAGAAAACATAGATTTTAAAATTGTCCGCTAGTCTACCTCTACTTTAGAACAACTAAATGTTTTTTTTTTTTTTTAAATGCCATTTAGGAAAATGCCATCAAACTGTTTTTATATCATTTCAACTAAAACTAAAACCATGAAACTACAAATAAAAATGGTCGCTTGATATAAAACAAAAGTTAATCCTCAAAAAAAGTTTTAGATTTTTTTTACTTAAACTGAAAGCTATGAAAATTAGTAAAGAGTTTGGAACATTTAGTGTAAATTGAAACTAAAATAACTAAAACAAACAAACAAAAAATACATCTTTTCACTAAAATATTCATTCATTCAATTATTTTCATTTCGGCTTAGTCCCTTTATTAATCTGGGGTCGCCACAGCGGAATGAACCGTCAACTTATCCAGCATATGTTATACGCAGCGGATGCCCTTCCAGCTGCAACCCATCACTGGGAAACATCCATACACACTCATTCACACACATACACTACGGACAATTTAGCTTACCCAATTCACCTATACCGCATGTCTTTGGACTTGTGGGGGAAACCGGAGCACCCGGAGGAAACCCACGCCAACACAGGAAGAACATGCAAACTCCACACAGAAATGCCAACTGACCCAGCCGAGGCTCGAACCAGCGACCTTCTTGCTGTGAGGCGAACGTGCTACCCACTGCGACACTGTGAGGCCCTAACTAAGATATAAAATTAGATAAAACTTTTAACAAAGAAGCCCTGTGTTCATCATTGTGAATATTTAAAATTTGATGTTTTCTGTTTTAGTCATTTTTAGTCTTTAGGTTAATGATTTAGTGTAATTGTAACACTTTAATATTTGTTAATGCTACCATAATAACTACCATTAACTAATGGAACCTTATTGTAATCATCAATGAGCAAAACATTTGTTATATACTTATTAACATCAGGTTTTATAAATACAGCTGTTCATTGTAAGTTCTTGTTAGTGCAGGTCCATTAAATATTAACAGATACACCTTTTGTAAACGTTTATATAAACATTAATAGATGCTTATAAGTCTTTTCAGTGTAAGTTCATTTTATTAAACTATAATTAACTATATTGGAAAATGTTGCCATTTAGTTTTATTTAGTATACTGGTGTAGCTACCATAGTATGTTGCATCATAATAAGTATAAATAGCTAGTTAAAGGGGACCTATTATGCCCCTTTTTACAAGATGTAAAAGTCTCTGAAGTCCCTAGAGAGTGTATGTGAAATTTCAGCTCAAAATACCCCATGAATAATATTTTAATAAGATTGTGCTACCAGCATTCTTTTCAAAAGAGGGTGGAGCTACAAATGCCTATGCATCAGCATAGTGGCAGATTTAAAAACAACACCACTAATGGGTGGGGCTTTCCTCCTCTGATGACATGTACAATGGGAGAATGTCAATCAAAGCGTTTCTGCAGACTATTTTTATGAAGCGTGATTATAAAAAATTGAATTAATAAATGTTTACCCTTAGAAGCTGGTTATATTCACAGACTGTTGCCACACAACTGTGTTTAAACCCCTTATAAAAGTGTTTTTTGCATAATAGGTCCCCTTTAAGACTAAAACTGCAGTGACCTTTGTAATGATAGAACTTTCATTAACGATGTTGCATAGTATTGGAATAACAACTTTCTAGTAATTGACTTTTTTTGACAATGAACCGCTGGTTGGTGTGAACCCGACATCTCACCTCAAGAGCTCCTGTGGTTATTTTCAAGTAGGAGATGGAAGAATTCAAGAATGCAGCATACAATGACCCTGTATTAAGGTCAATCCAGCCTTGTCTGATGAATCTGCTCCATGATTCACAATCAGCACCAGTGGACCAATGCAGTCTCACACTTTTGTGTGGCTTTTTGCATAGCTGTCTGTTAGGTGGGTCGTTTCGCAATGCTGTTGTCTCGTTTCAGGAACTTCTTGTTTTCGATTTCACTGAGCGAAAGGGAAACCGAACAGCGCGATGGGTTCTCTCGTCTCAGCAGAATGCTTTCTTTAATGGCTTCTTTGATAACCTATAAAACAAAAGAGTCATGTAGAATGAAGGGCAAAAACTAACAGCTGTGAAAGCCAGAGATTGAAGAGTAGGACTGACCTCGATGTTGTTAAGCGTATTGAACTCCATGAGGTCGTGAAGTCTCTTGAAAGCCTGGTTGTTGTATTTAAAGTTGAAAGTGGAGTATGGAGAGGCTGGCTCGTCAAATATGTCAAAGTCGCCATACTCGATGTCCCTGTCTGAATCTCGAGGAACTCCTTCAAGAAAACAGAAAAGAGAATGGTTCAGTCAGACCTTTTCTATGAATAACTTCACATCATCAGTAACATACATTTTTGATTAGTGACCTACAAATGCAGAATCTGATTCCAAATATTTCTGTAATTTAGATTGTCCAATATTCCTTTAAATCCAATGCTTATTTCCAAGTTTTAATACATTTTGTACATTTTCTGATTTTGAGTCGACTTATATGATTCATTTTTTTGAGATGACCTGAATTTCAGCTTTGTTGTAGGTCTTTTTTTTGTTTTATTTCAGTGTACAGGGGAACAGAGAGGCAATTAATCTCTCCTGATCAGCAATCAGATAATCAGACATGTCAGAAATTTTGGTTGCCCCTCATGAGGGAATCGCACAGTTGAATCAGAGCAGGTCCTTTAGGATGCTTTGGAAAGGTTAGGTGTCTAAGCCACAACAAATAACTACCGGGGTGCCTTAGGGCTCAGTTTTTGGACCACTTCTGTTCTCCACCTACTTGGCATCACCAGGACTGGCCATTTAGAAACATGTATATTCCTATCACTGCTATGCTCTCATGCTAGCCTATTGTTACAGCAAAAATTGCTTGTTCCTTAGCCTGTCTGACAGACATCTCTATCTAGATGAAAAACCATCACAATCAACTCAACCTTTCCAGAACTGCTTGTGGTTCCAAGCCAATGATTTATCACAACTTATCCATTCAGTTAGATCTGTTTTGATCAGCTGAATTTCACAAAAAACATTACTTGAACCGTCTGGTGCAGCAGATTCGCCTTATACAACATTAGAATGATTAGACCCTCCTGGAGCATGCAACACAACCCACTGTTTAAGCTTTTGTTCTACCATAGCTGGATTTTTACAATGCTCTCTTGGCAGGCCAGTACTATCATACCTCTGATCAACTGAGAAGATCTTTAATGGGCCAAAAAAGTGACACCTCTGTTTATCAGTTTGCATTGGGTTGCCAATTAAAGTTAGCAGTGCGCTGTGGTGCAAAATAAGGCACAAATTGTATCAAATTGCACATTACAAATTGCACAAAAAAAAGTGTATCTTTAACCAATTTCATGAAATGCCTAAAACAATTTTTTGTTAACCCTTGACCCTTTAACACTTTCACTTCTATTTTATCTACTTATTTTCCCCTCATTTATTTATAAAAAAAACATAAAAATGTGCACTGTGTTAGATTAACTGTGAGTTGTCACAGCGCATGTTTTTTGGTTGATATAATTGCTTCTATTGTCTTAATTTTATACTAATCAACTGGAATGTAATTAGCTGAGAACTATTACTGTTTAGACATTTTTTTAAGTCAGCAAAACTTAGATAACTTAGGTTACATTTTTAGAAATATCATTGTTATTGTTTTTATGCATTTTGTGCATAATATTAATTAATTAATATTAAGTAATATTAATTAACATTTACTTACAATGGAGCTAAGGTAATGAAGAGGATTTGTTTAAGGTTCTCTCATTTCCACTCAGTTCCATACGTAGTACCTGGTACTTTTTAGTAGCACCTTGAGTGATGTTGCAAGCCGTACCGTTACCAAGCATGACATATACACACTGCTTATCATAGATTGGTCTGAGAGAATTGTCACTACCAGCGTCACCACCAGTGTCATTGGATTTGTGACACAAGATGAACCTGCTTTATTTAAATAGTCAGCAGCAGTCACAAAACCACCACAAGAAAAAGACACCTGAATTAGCAGCATCGTGGTCACTAGAAGAGGTCCAGATGTTCCTCTCATTGGTAGCTAAAGACCAGATGGCACAACCCAAAATGTAAATGATGATGTCACGGTAGTTGAGGTGGTGCAACTATAGTGACAATCCCAACCCCTTTAAGCAGAACTAAACTGCACTGTGAATGCAAACTGAGCTGAGCAAAACCAAACCGAAGGAAGCCTAGCTGTTCTGAACCGTACTGTACCACATAGTGGAAAAGCAGCTTTTGTATCTAACTCTCACCAGGGGCTTTAAAGTTCCGGAAGTTGATGTTGGCCAAGACAAAATGAATGATGGTGGGGCAGTTCTTGTCTCCTTTAGCAGGTTTAAACACATAGCACTCTTTCAGACCCTCTCGGTCGAACACTTTCGAATCGATCTTCGGGAAGGGCAGCTTATTCATACGGGCCCATTTTTCAGCCAGCAGTAACTCCTAACACAGACAAAAAAGGACAAAATTAGACAAAAAAGCCTACAGAAAACTAAAGAAAATATGTTCTTTGTTCTCTGATAGATCAAAAAAGAGAATACGATGTTGTTTATGAATTTTGATAAACCTTATAATTGAACTGTTGTATAAAATTAATGTTACATACTTAACATTAACAAACAGAAAACAAATAAAAATTATTTTAATTTCTAATCATTTATTCATTCATTTATTCATTCATTCATTTTCTTTTCGGCTTAGTCACTTTATTAATCAGGGGTCACACAGCGGAATGAACCGCTAACTTAACCAGCATGTGTTTTACGCAGCAGATACTCTTCCAGCTGCAACCCATCACTGGGAAACACCCATACACTCTCATTCACACACATACACTACGGACAATTTAGCTTACCCAATTCACCTATAGCACATGTCTTTGGACTTGTGGGGGAAACCGGAGCACCCGGAGGAAACTCACACGAACACGGGGAGAACATGCAAACTCCACACAAAAATGCCAACTGACCCAGCCGAGGCTTGAACCAGCGACCTTCTTGCAGTGAGGCGACAGCACTACCCACTGCGCCAACGTGCCGCCTAATTTCTGATCACATTGTATAATACTATTGAATCTTTGTACTGTATTTTTAATCAAATAAATGCAGCTTCTGTGAGGCACTTTGTACAAAAACATTGAAAAAATCCTATCAACCTTTTAAACCAACAGTTTATGACCAAATCCCAAATCTGTTATGCTGATACAACTAAACCTAAAAAAACAACAACTATGAGACTAACGAAGGCAGAATTCTCTGTTTTCTTCATTTTTTACTGACACCACAAACTGCATTGTGCATTTGTATTTTTCTGCTGCAAATCCACTTTTAAATACATACAGTACATCCTTTAGATGTCAGGCACTCACTTTGAATGGTGGGCTGGAGTCACTGGGTCGGGCTGAGAAGTCGAATGAAATGATGAGGTCTACTCCTCTCTGAGACCGCAGAATGAGAGGATAGGGCAGGTTAAAGGTCAAGCCGCTGTCCACCACATGGATTTTCTTGCTCTTCACATCCAGAGGCTCATAGATTCGCTCGAACTCATCAGGATCTACAGAAAAAGTTGATTTCTGTTACTGCTATATCCAATTAACACGTAAATGTTAAATTGAACACCCCAAAATGAACATTCACTTACTATTTGCTCACCCTCAAGTCGTTATAAACCTTTATAAGTTTATTTTATCTGCTGAACACTTAAGAAGATATTTTAAAGAAATCTAAAAACCTGTAACCATTGACTTCCATAGTAGGGAAAACAAATACTATGGAAGTCAAGGGTTACCGGTTTTGTAGCTTTCTTCAAAATATCTTCTTTTGTGTTCAACAGAAGAAAGAAATGCAAACCGGTTTGAAACAAGTAAAGGGTGAGTAAATGATGACAGAATTTTCAGTTTGGGGTGAACTATCCATTTTAGTCTTTAAGCATGATGTGATAATAACCTGTGGCAGCAAGATGCTAATGCAAGCAAGATGCTAATGGTCTAATCTGATTCAATGATTTATGCTAAGCTAAACTAAAAGTGCTCCACCCAGACTGGTAAAATTAAATTGTTTAACTCTAGAGAAGTCGTAAAATGAGCCTGTTTGCAAAAAAAAGGTGAAGTGTTACTTTAAAAGGCAGTCTAAAAGTTTAAAAAAAAAAAATTATTCTCTATTTTTTGAAGTGTCCAAGATAAGATCATGCATGTTCATGTTATTGTATACTGGCACCTCTAATAATGAACTACAAGATATTATCACTTAGATTCACCCAGTGGTTCTGTAATAAAGATTCTACGCTGCAACAATGCAATAATTTATTCAGCATTACTATTTGAATTCTTGCAACAGCTTATCTTTTTTTGCACACCCAAGCGTCAACAGGAAATACAGACTTCTGCTGAGTCACAGAGACACGCAGTGGTCTTATTATCAGTAATTATCAAGTAAGACGTTAAACATAGAGAGTCTTGTTTAACGCAATCGTTGATCTTGCATTGACATGCATGTGCGAGAGATGCTTCCTGTGTGATGTTTTCAGGTGTTTCTGGGAGGAAAGATAACCTGCAGTGGGTGTGTTGGTATTTCTTAGATGTCAGAAGTTTTGAGAGCTGACTAACTGACTTCCTCCCACTCAAGCACCATATAATATTTGAAAGGCCATCCTCAAGTCTCGTGGCACCTGACCAGATTTAACACCATTGTTCCACCTACAGTCCGTCACACCCTTTTCTTTTAAACTCATACTTCACAAGGCGTTGTGGTTAAATAGACATTTCAAGCACTGCTGTGGACTATAATTCTGGATCTGTTGAAAAGTTCAGAGAAAAATATATAGTACTTTTTTTAAATTTAAAGTTAAAAGAAAAATTACCCCAAAAAGTGTTTTTATTATTGTTCGTTCTTTTTAAAATCAAGATAATTAAATATTATATCTCATTTTAACTATGAAGCCTAAAGGTAACACACGCCAAATGACTAAATTGAGTAAAAATATGCATTAACCAATTTATGA
>CAIGQW010000532.1:6166658-6179737 GCA_903798125.1 Danio choprae
ACGCTGTTACTGTATATATATATATATATATGCAGTTTGTTGGCTACACCATCCATTTTACAGGTTAGTAAACAACAATATTGTTGTTTATGTCTTGAGTCTGTATATATAAAAACATTCAGTTTATTAATAACAGAGGCCTTTCTGTTTTAGGAAGGGGGTTCTCGCTAAAAATATTTTTGGCATCATAAAGTTTGTTAATGTGCATGTGTGCATCAGTGTACCAGTAACAGCGTCCACCTCCTCCTCCTCCACTGAGATCTGGTGTGCGATGCCGCTGAAGGAAGAGAAGGGCAGGGTTGAGTTCAGGTTCAGTCCCAGCATGAAGTTGTGCACTTTGCCTGCTCGGCCCTCGCGTGTGGTGAACAGGGTGGTGTCGCCCATGATGGAGGTCAACATGCGCTGCACCCAGCTAGCCTGGGCATGACGCTGGCGCTCATCCTCTGCATCTGCAGACTCTGTGCCTCCTGGGTAAAAGACAGACAGACAGACAATGTGTCTCAGTCTGCTTGCTTACAGATTTGTATATACTGAACTAGTGTAGTTGGCGCTTAAACATTAGACATCAATAAATAAACAAGCAAACCAATAACTAAATAATATTTGTTTTTTTCCATTGTCTGGTTAACAATAAAAATCTAAATAATAAATAATAATAGTAGTAATAATAATAATAATAAACAAACAAACAAATAAATAAATAAATATTTGATAGTAAGCTAATTTTATGTTTGTAAATGAAAACTAAATAAATAAATAAACATAAATAAATAAGTTAGATAACGTTAGACTGGTAACAATTTAAATAAATAAAATAAATACAGCATTATACACTAACATAGTTGTACATTGGAGAAAAATTAAAAGTAAATAAATCAACAGTAAAATAAAATAAAAACATTAGTAAGATACGGTAAGATAAACTATTTAATTAATTAGATCTTAGACCATTACATTGGTAACAATTTAAATATATAGGTAAATAAGGTAATAATAAAATATAAATAATAAATAAACTATTTAATTAATTAAACCTTAAACAGTTACACTGTTAACAATTTAAATTAATAAGTAAATAAGAAAAAAAAAAATCAAATAAATAAGTAAATAAATAAATTAGTACAATGTTAATGAGCAAGTTAATGGTATTGTAACAATCAATCAATACATACAATATTAGCATTTAATAAAAAACATAGACAGTTAAATTGGTTCACATTGGTAACAATTAAATAAATGAATAAATGAATGAATGAATGAATGAATGAATAAATAAAACATTAGATGGCTTAACAATGACAATACAAAAAGTATACACCACATCACACAAAACCAAATGTTTAAGTTAAAGACATAAAAGCAAACACATGAAGAATGCACACAGGATGTATAGACGCAACGCTAAATCTAACAGGGTAAATGACATTCCTGTCAACTGGCCTGAAACCCTTACACACTGACCCCAGACCAGCGGGTCATCTTTACTGTTGAGCCCTGAAATGAACTGACTGTGTGCATGAGAGAAAATCTTCTCACCTCTTTGAGTTTCCTCCTCATTATCAGCAGAATCGTCACCCACAATGTGCTCTGGTTTAATTTGCTCTGCCAAACACAAGCAACAAACAGTGTTTAGATCAGCCACCTGATAAAAGATGCCAGCTTTCTTTACTTCACTTTATGAATATTATGATCACTGAGATCCCCTGATAATTACTATCTTACTGTAAATGAAACTAGTAGCACATCTGTTAACAAATATGAACTGTAAGTGTACATGCTGGTAGTGTTTACTGCATTTGATGATTGTTAACTTTATCAAGGTAAAGAAAATGTTGAAAATATATTATTAAAATGTAATTAATTCAAAGTGTAACATGAATATACTGAACAAAATATAATCTGTAATGTCATTGAATTATAGGGCCACTGTTACTACATTCCAATAAGCTTTATCATGCTTCTGGACTCACAAGGTTTTTTTGATAACATCAACTCACATTTCCTTAAACAACAGTTAGATATAATTCTAGACGATAAATGTCGCACTTATAGTGTGGCAGTTTGTTAATCTTATCAGTTTTACAGTAAAATTGTGCACTCAAGCATGGTTTGTCTCAACTGTACACGTTTGCACTAGAAGAACTTGTCATGGCACACTTTGCCAAACAAACTTAATGATATAACAACTGATCTTGTGCTACATCAGAGTTCTCTCTGAATATGACAAGATCGTTTGTTTTGATCAGGTTCTTTGCGTCTGATAGCCTAAGGAAGAAGATTTCCTGTCAATCTGACTCACCCAGCTCCTCCTCCATAGTGCTACTGCTGGCCGTCTCCTTCACACCCAAAACCCGGTTAAAGAGGATGGAGAAAGCACTTCCCCACACACCTGCAGGAAAAAAAAACACTCACATTAAACACTTCATGTATTACTGCAAACATATTCCGATAAACTGAATAATGAGGAACTCTTTAACTGAGAAATTTCTCTGAAAAACAGTTATGAACGCTTGTGTAAGATTAATGTTCTTGATTCAACGTGAGATGCAAAGAACAACTCACAGTCAGAATAAAGATTTATGAGATGTTTAACAGAGCAAGGAGTTTTTCACAGTATCTCCAATAATATTTTTTTCTTCTGGAAAAAGTCTTAATTGGTTTATTTTGGCAAGAGTGTTTTAGCAGTTTTAAATAAATAAATAAATAAAAACATTTTAAGGTCAATATTATTAGCCACCTTGAGCAATTTTTTTTATTTTTGATACAGAACAAACCATTGTTATACAATTATTTGTCTAATTACCCTAACTTGCCTGGTTAAGCCTTTAAATGTCACTTTAAGCTAAATACTAGTATCTTGAAAAATATCTAGTAAAATCTTATTTACTGTCATCATGGCAAAGATAAAAGAAATCAGTTATTTGAAATTAAATATTAAAACTATTGTGTTTAGAAATGTGCTAATAATTCAGGAAGGTTAAATATATATATAACCCATTCGATGATGCACATCTCAAAATTCAAATAATTTGATAAATTCTTGGCATTTTACGTGTGTTACAAAAGTGATGTTATGTACACAGAAAGCGTATTAAATAAAGTGTCTGCTTTTGTGCTTCAAAACGCTTATATGAATTTAAATGTCAAAAATTGGGTTAAATGTTAAGTCACTATTCACTATAACATGTATACCTATTCTGACCTGTATTTCTTAAAGCATATGAAAGAGCAAGTAAACATGATAAATAATATAATATTTTATTACATGGCTGTGTGGTATACTTGATTTTGATTGGTCAGTTGCGACATTCCAAGGTATGCAATTCCGAGATATCAACCGATGAAACTAATAACACAGGCTCATCCGGGTCGTTCGCAACAGGCTGCCGATAAGACGGTCAGGCTAAATTCTGTAATATCAACAGTCTGGGTGTACTTTATCCCTTACTTAAATGACTAAAAACATCTAAAACTACAAAAATAAGTAAAACGTTGTAGTTGCAAAGTATGAAGATTTAAATCAGGGGTGTCCAAACTCATTCCTGGATATCACTGTGTTTAGTTCCGACTTGTCTAAACACACCTACATGGAAGATTCTAGTATGACTAATAAGATGTTAATAATAGCTTTTTATGTGTTTAATTGAAGTTGGAGCTAAACTCTTCATTCCAAACGAGATATAAAACCAATCATAGCCTCCATATTAAAGTGTGGTTCCAAGCCGAAGTGCTCAAAATTGGCCACTTCGTACAACAGATGGACACTTCGGGCCACTGTGATCCTTTGTGCAGGGAAGTTGATTGGTGTTGCAAACTGTGTTTCATTCAGAAGGGCTCATCCCTACGCCCTAATCCCTTTGAAGCTGTCATTCCATATTAGGGATTAGGGCATAAGGATGAGCCCTTCTGAATGGAACGCAGTGCGAGTCTTCGATTTTGTTCAATGATTTTGTTCTAAATATGCCTGATTTTTGGTATATAAATTATTATTATAGTAAATGAAATTTCATCTTCTATAAATCATGATAAAAATGTATGCAAACCCAAGGTTTTGAACATGTGGTCATGAGGCAAAATGGAAATCAGAAACAACTGAAATCATTCGTTATGTTGAACAGAATTGCAGTAAATACCTGCCTGGAACTACCTGTGAGGTTCCCTGAAAATAACACCACACCTTAGAATGTTTTTCAGCCAATCACAATCAAGCATTCAACAGTAGTGTATTATAAACACGCATATATTAAGGGGTCTGAATTAATGTTGAAATTGAGAACATTTCTGGTCTTACCCATCAGGAAATGTAAGGGGTTTTCCTCATATTGTTTCACAACACTTCCCATGAAGAATTTGCTGCCAAACAGCCCAGGAGACATGAAGGTGCCATATTTAGCCATACCAATTTCATATGGGCTGAACTCCACCCAATCTAATTGAAAAAAAGACAACACAATTAATAAATGAATAAATAAAAAACACAACTCATAATTTCGTAAAGTCACGTTGACCTAATATTATTATGGTGCTGCCAAAACTCCTACCCAATAAACTCCTACCTGATTATGTGGTGCAACTGTGAGCAAATAAAGTGAGTAATGTACAGTAAGTGACTCAATTTGAACAGACAAAAACTTCCATTTAACCTTCATCTGCTTAGTCACACTCTTTGATCTCATTGAACAGAAAACAAGCAACCCACACAATGACTCGGCTCTAAAAATAGTGTGTGTCTACAACTGAGATAAGCTGTGGAAGCTCATACAGACTTCACACTGGGTCAATCATTAGCCCCCATAACACATATTTGCATTTTTTCCAGCGTATTAAGCAAATATAAACAAATCGATCGAGTTCGTCTTCCACAGAGCTTAGGATAAGCTTGTCATATACATTTTCACTATTTTAAATGTTGTGAAAAGTTGTCTTTTGCATTTTGTTTTTAGCAACGTTATATATGCGTGTGTGAATAATGGACAACAGGATAAAATATTTGTGGCTTATTTGATGTGGACTGTTACTTTTTACCTGCAAACATGAGCTCAGAGACATCAGGTTTGACGTGCAGACAGGTGAAGAGAGGAAGAGGGCTCTGACCTTCATTAATCTTCCCTTTTAATGAACTCAGCTTAATGTCCATTCTCTGTGCAAAAGACACACACACACGCACACACAAAATATGTTGTTTAGTGATCAAATTTTTTTATTTCCCTGAATCATTCATTCATTCATTCAAAGCAGCTGATAAGTATAGAAACAAAGCAAATGTTTTCATGAATGAATGGTTGAATCACTGACTCAAGATAATTTGTTCAGAAAAACATTCAAACACAAATGAAACAGTAGTTTGGGAGATGCACAAATGTTTTTGGTCACTTGTGTGGATTAGTGGACTACATATTAAATAAACAAACAAACAAATAAACAAACAAACAAACAAACAAACAAACAAACAAAAGTATGCTTATGCTGTGTTCACATTCAAAGAGAAATTAAGTATTTGCATAAGTAGATGACATACTAAGTCAATACCATGCAAGTTTGAATGAAATCTAATATATGTGAAATCTAAACATGAACTTTTCTGTCATTTATATATTGCCATATATCAAATTTACATATGTTTAGTTAAGTAATTTTTTTCTGGATATTATATTACTCTTTTTTTTTATGAATTTAGAAATGAAATAATAAAAAGGGCATGGAAAAAACAAACAAACAAAAATAAAAATACACATCTGCATTAAATGACTGATCAAAAATGTATGGAATTTTAATCAAATGAAATATGCTTGAAAGACTGGAAGGCAATAGGGAAATAGTAATAAAGTCAAAAAACAAAAAAACAAATCTGTCAATCTGTCTGTGCACAAAACCCATCTATGTATTGAGCAATTCATATTGATAACTTTGTTTTTTTCCAGCCATTTTATGTCCCAGTCTGCATGTAGGTGCTTTATATTGATTGCTAATCCACAAGAGATGAAACCTTTGGGTTAAACGTTCGAGATACGACTCTATAAGGTTGCATTTCAGCACTTTTTAAATGGACAGCAACTCCTAAGTAGCACGTAGAAACTGTTCTTGTTGTTTTGTTACGTGCCTTTTGGGGAAACGTTCACAACCTTGCACTAACAGCCAATTTAATTAATATTAAGTAATATTAATAAATCAATTTAAGTAATATTAATTAATTGCATGCACTTACCATATGATTAATGTTAGAATGCGGGTTAGGTCTAGGGTTAGTTGCATGTAATTATGCATAATTAATTGTAATTACTTCAGTAAGTACATGAAACGTGCAACAAGGACACTTAAAGTGTTAATAAATTATTAATATAAATTTAATATGAATTTAAATAATAATTTAAATAGTTTTTTTAATGTAATTTATTTCTGTAATGGTAAATCTGAATTTCAGCAGCCATTACTCCAGTATTCACACTACTCTTCAGAAATCATTGCAATATTGTAATACAAATCATTCCTTATTATTATCGATGTTGAAAATAATGAAAACTTAATGCAGCTTAATTTTCTTTCCAGGATTTTCTAGTAAATAGAAAGTTAAACAAAAACAAAACAATTTCATTAAAATATGAATCTTTTGTAACAACATAAATATTTGAATGCATCCCTGCTAAATGAAATTATTACACAACAGTAGTGTACATTCCTAAATTTAGGGTCTATTTCCTTCCTGATCCTCTCCAAGAGAAGGGTCCATTTGCATAGGAATGCATAATAGAGAGACAACATACAAAGGAGCCTTTGTGTTTGATTTACAGTGCATAAACAGAGTACAGTGCAGTGCAGTTTATGCCCTTTGATGTCCTCCTGCAGTTAAAAACCCTCAACAAGCAAGTTTTCGTTCCTGTAAACAGCATCTTACCCCTGGAATAAGCGTCTCTCCTATCAACATCCCGAAGATGTCAGTGAAGGTGACCGGCTGTCCAGCTGACTTCTTCTTCCACAGTGCTTTGACGTAGCGGTTGATGTTTTGGGGCAGGAGCAGTTTGAGTGGATTATTACTGACTCTGTTCATGAGCTCTTTATTAATGTCGCCTGGGCCTTTAGCAGGAAACTCTGGGTGGGAATACAGCGTGGACATATACCTGTGGAAATATAACCAATATAAACGTTAACAAAAAACAAGACTATTCAAAGTTGTAGGTTGTATCTATACAAAAAATACATTTTACCCTTACTGCATAATATGCAAATGTATGCAAATATTTTAGTATTTTGAGAATGCAGAGAGACGACTCGGTCATGTCTTTTGCAGTGCTTTATGTGGGAGTGGGTGGAGCTAAAGGTATTTTGCCACACTTTGTTCGCTGCAACTCTTGGATTGGTAGGATTTCCCATTGAGTATAGCATCATGGGTAATCTACATGGATGTGTAAAATACTTCATTTTTTGTGGATTTGTACTTGACTTAAGTAAGTCGATTTGTGCTTTTTTTCTAAAACACCAATTTTTTATTAATTTAAGTAGTCTTTACATTTTAGTTTCTTTCATTTTATGAACATTAAATATGGTAAAGAACCATGCAGCAACCAAGGTTTTATGCATGAAGCATCATGTTTTTGTATATCTGGCTTTAGAAGTTCACCATTAAATCTGAACAAGAGCAAGTAAAACAGCTTAATCCCTTCAAATGTCCCATTAGGTCTGTTTTTAAAAAATGTTATATACATAAAAACTTCGATACATATTCTGTTAGATACAACATGTTACATATTGGCAAAATGCACAAGAATATGCAAATAAAATCAGAGATGAGAATTAAATTCATAATTTATATCTTGGTGGCAAACATACAATTAATATTGTACTGCGCTGTTTTTATTAAACTTAAAAAAAATCTAAAAAAAAAGGGTTAAATGAAAATGTAATGTTAACACTAGAAAAAATAGAGGCAGTTGTGTTGACCATTTTGACCAAAGTGATGTACGCACAGGGCCTCACAGTGGCGCAGTGGGTAGCACGTTTGCCTCACAGCAAGAAGGTCGCTGATCGCTGGTTCGAGCCTCGGCTGGGTCAGTTGGCCTTTCTGTGTGGAGTTTGCATGTTCTCCCTGTGTTGGCGTGGGTTTCCTCCGGGTGCTCCGGTTTCCCCCACAAGTCCAAAGACATGCGGTACAGGTGAATTGGGTAAGCTAAATTGTCCGTAGTGTATGAGTGTGAATGGGTGTGTATGGATGTTTCCCAGAGATGGGTTGCAGCTGGAAGGGCATCCGCTGTGTAAAACATATGCTGGATAAGTTGGCGGTTCATTCCGCTGTGGCGACCCCAGATTAATAAAGGGACTAAGCCGAAATGAAAATGAATGAATGAATGTACGCACATTCTGGGTCTAGTAACCTGTGCACAATAATAGACTTCATTAAAGAGCCCCTATTATGCATTAAAAAAGGTCATATTTTGGTTTTGGGGGTCTCCAACAACAGTCTGATATGCATGCTAGGTCAAAAAAACACTTTCATTGTCTTATAATATGCATTTATTTTGACCTAATTATCTCAACGACTCCCATATGATTCATTCAGGGATTCATTTGCTCCCAAACCCCTCCTTAGCACGAAGCTAATCTGCACTGATTGGTCCAATGACCCAGTCTCTTGTGATTGGTCGACTGCGTTCAGCGCGAGACAGAGAGAAATGCCCAGCATGGCTTATTAACAAGTAGTCAGAGTGCAGAGAGTATGTGTGAACCCAATGCAGGAGTCCATTAAAGCAATGCAGTTTAACACCAGCATATTGCTCTATTTTTAACCATAAGTAAAAACAGTGACACACTTTCAGTATTAATCCACACAGTGGCAAAAGCTGAACTATTTTGAAACTTGACCTCCGCAAGTGTGTAGGAAGAGCTGACGGTGGCCATAGCAATGGCAAACGGCAGAGGATCGCGAGCTCACAAACGCATTTAAATCCATAAACAAAGCAGCACGTATCGCGTTTTCAACGTGGTTTTAGATGTGATATGAGAATATAAAGAGTTAGCCAGATACAGTACAAGCGTTTACAAGTAACAAAACACAATTAAATACATAATTTACAAGCTAGAGAAAACAAGGAGGCAACCATTTTAATTGCACTTACTTACACTTGTAAAATGGAGGAAGAAACTGGTCCATGAACTGTATACTGTAAAGTTCCTGTCAAGCTCTGACAAAGTCCCATACATCAATAGTCTTTTCTGATCCTTCCTTTAACAAACGGACGACCAATCCTCCGTTGTATTTGTGTAGACTGCTAAAGCACTCGTCAGAAAAATGACAGGAACACAGCACAAGGCTGGGGCTATAATGCTGAGGTATTTTTGCAAAAGTAAACTTTAAATACTGACTCTTCACAGCCTCTTCACAGCCAGGGGTTTCAATTTTCCCGGGTTTGCGTGTGCAAATGGGCGGGGCTTGAGTTCCGTATTGACATCACGCCGGCACGGCTAAAGACTCGTTACCGCGGCGACTCATTCAAACTACTATGAGTCGACTCTTTTATAGATGAATCGATAGTTTTAAACACGGTGCACTTTCAGATTTAAGCCTTAGCTGGATATTTCACTTTGCTGTTACACACTGCATGGAAGGTCATTTTCAAAATCCCATAATAGGGGCTCTTTACAAAATACTTATGTTTCGGGTAATACCTTGATATGATATATGATGACAGATATTAAAAGCTTAATTCTAAAATCTCAACAAAAGCTCTGAATGTAAAATCGGCATGACAAAAGTTCAATATAGTCTTAGGAACGTCAGAAAGACCATTATGGCCATTCGATTATAGAAGTTCCAGTTTTAAAGTAATAGTAAATCTTGCTCATCTTGTTAGCATTTTAATCTTTAATTGGATACTCCTCCACCCAACAATGAAAATGTAAGGAAGTTTAGTCCATATGATGCATAAGTGCACCAGACCACTTCAAAAACCTCACAAAAGTGAACATGATGGTAAAGTTTAATTTATAAATGTTGTTGTGGCTATTATTTCAAAAGACAATAATTCATCAATTGTCGGTTAAGTTGCTGTTCACTTGAATAGTTTTTAGTGTTATCTTACTTTTATTCAATAATGTTTTAGACCAGAAACTTGAACATTTAACTCTAAAATGTTCACTCAGGCCCTGTTTACACCTACTATTAAGATGCGTTTTCGTCGATATGTTGGTTGGTGTAAAACACTAAGTACAGGTGTGAACAGGGTGTGAAACATTTTGAGCTTGTTCACTTTCACCATATTAAGAGGTGGTCAAAAATACATTTGACCAGATTGCTCTTACAGTGCGAGCACACATGTGGTTGAATGAGTTTGAACAGCTTCTAAACACCACATTCTCTCGCATACTGAGCTCATTCATAAACAGATCGAGACAAGCTGATGAAGCGCACTGGAGTGGGAGATTTAAACTTTGTCATTGATAATCTTAGGTTTTGCATTGTGGTGAAAAAATGTATGAAGTAGAATGATATCTTGCAGTCCTTGTTATATTTAAAATAATAATAATGTATTTGATTTCTGAAATGGGCAGCTTCACTCTCTTCAAACAGCAGCTCAACAATCAATCCAATTGAACTCCTTCAGAGTTCACAGCAGGTTTGTAGGTTCTTTGTGGGTTTGTCAGATATAACAATATAAAAATCTATTTCCCTATGAAGAAAATTAAAGTTTTGACTTGCTGCACTAGATCGTTTGTGGCCTAACAACAAGATGTGATTTGCCTAAATCTTTCAGTGTAAAGGTTATTGCAAACTGAATCTGAAATTTTCGTACATAATTTTTGCACGTTAAAAAATAAAATTGACCTCACGCTGTGTCAATCATATTGACACACTGCTTCTAAAATTTTCGTGCATCATAAATCTTTTTTAATCGGATTAAATGTTTTCAGTTTTTTGCACCCTAAAAAGCATTTTGAGAGGTGTTTTGACAGTTCAGAGCCACCGTACAAGCGAAAGGCAAAATACAGAATGCTGTCACTTAAACCTTCAGCACAAATAACTTCATAACAAACACAGTGCATAATATATTATAGACAGAATGTGGCAGACAGTTGAGAAGCCCTATGGTGGATTCAGTGACTGGCGCACCTCTCCCCTGCTGATATTTGATGTGTGTGTCTGTCCATACCTTTGACGTACTGCCAGTCTCTGTTCAGGATTTGTTTATGTACGGAAATGTGTGAAATATCAGAAGCAATGTATCAAAATTCCACTGATTTCCTGAATAAAACTTTAAATAAAACTGCATTTGGGGATAATACAGCGCAGCTCTTTGATAAGGAGGAGAAGTCTCCTTCCTTGCTCTCTATGCAGTATTGGATGAACACAATATGCAGCCTATTCCTTTCTTTTTCTATTTTCTAGAAGAGAGAGGAGAACAAAGCATCACTGCTTGAACTGACTCTGAAATGCTTTGTGATTTTTCGAAATGGATTAATTAATACGCATCGGACTCTGCAAGGTCTGAAAGGTTTGTGTACCTGACAAATTTTTCGCATCTGAATACACAAAAAACCCCACAAAATTTCGGATTTCGGTGTGCAAAGACCTTAAGTCTAATGGATGTTTGAACTTGTCTTAATGCAAATATCTGAACATGTGATTTTTTACTGACCATGTTGATCCTGAAAGTCCTGCCACGTATGTTGCACAGTCAAACACCCCAGATTCATACAAAGCTTTCATCACACCAGAGAAGCCCACCATTGCACGAAAACCTCCTCCAGAGCCCAGAATGGCGATGGTGGGAACCTGAGAGAAAAATAGAGCTGCCATCAGACACGATCTGTAACACATCAGCCATATGACTCTTTTTTAGCACAGTTCACAGTTCAGTTGATGTGGTTTCTGTTTTTACCTCTCTTGGTGAGGATGGAAGGAAACGAGGGTCTTCCATTTTGAGAAGCTTCTTGATGCTGAGCATGACCCTGTCTCTGCGCGTCTGCATGAAGAGCTTCTCTTGATCACACAGTGTCATGCTGAAGCGCAGGTCTGTGGACGCGCTGCACAAAAACAATTCACTTTCAGTCCCCTATTCATTTTTATCTGATAAACCAAATCCAGTGTGGAGCAAAAGAAGGAGAGCAAATGTATGTGAATCAATCATTCATTCATTTTTCTTTGGCTTAGTCCCTGATTTATCAGGGGTCGCCACAGTGGAATGAACTGCCAATCAATCAATCAATCAATCAAAATAAATAAATACATACATACACTGTAAAAAATGCAGGGTTACACACAAATCGATTGAGTCAATTTAATAGTTTTTTACAAATTTAAGTGGATTGAACATAAAACAATTAAGTTGTCCCAAAAAACTTCAGCTCATTTTACATTAGTTTGAACAAGCAACAAAAATAGAACTGTGCATTTCTTACACGACTTACAAAAGACAAAAATGTTTTTCAATATTACAATAAGTTCAACTCCAAAAATATTTAGAGCATATTTAGAGCATAAATAATTGAATTAAACATTAAAAGACATTAAAAAATGTTTTGATATCAGTGTAGCATTGCTATTTAAAATGTTACTTCACCACAATACCACTAGGTTTTACCCATTTACCAGCATGACACTTTTAATAATGGAAAGTATAATTTAGTTTTGTAACACTACTTATTATTTTACATATTTAAAAACTATGGGTCAGAATGTTTTTCCACATTTACATAAATATATGTTACACTGAATTACACTAAAATTCCACCCATATTTTTGACATTTTGTTCCACCCATATTTTTGTATTTTCACAAATGTTACACTTGCAACAATAAAATAAACAAATTACTCACATTTAACGTCTTTTATGCACATAAAATTGGAATATGGACCACAAAATTATGTCTTATGTTGCACAGGTATATTTGTGGGATTAGCCAAAAATACATTGTATCAAAATTATTGATTTTTGTTTGATGAAAAATAATTAGAATATTAAGTAAAGACCATCTTCCATACATAAATTTTGTAAATTTCCTACTGTAAATATATAAAAACTCTAATATATAAATATTCATATTATTTATATATATATATATATATATATTTATATATATATATATTTAT